>PVJI01018064.1:0-34184 GCA_004026765.1 Micronycteris hirsuta
AAAAAAAATGTATTTTGCATATTCTTACCTCCTATAGAAAATATACATAAGGGAGGTCATTTGCTTTGCTACAAAAATCATTTCAGGAAATGAAGAGAAATAACTAATAATAGCACATATGTATCATGCACTTGCTATATGTCATACATTATGCTAAGCACTTTCCACATATTATCTCATATAATCCTTGAACAACCCTGTAAGTATTATCATCATTTTACAGTCAAGAAAACCAAAGATCATAAATATTTGCTAAAGATTACGCTGTCAGTGAGTAGCAAAACTGGGATCTAAGCCTAGTCAATCTGATTTCAGAGTCCATGACCTTAATCTCTGTTTGGGATTTTCAGCAAATTGAAAATAAACCAGAGTGGAAACTGGGAGATTTGTTCATTATTAAGAAAAACAATATCGCCTGGCTGGTGTAGCTCAGTGGATTGAACGCGGACTGTGAACCAAAGGGTCACTGGTTTGAATCCAAGTCAAAGCACATGTCTGGGTTGTGGGCTAGGTCCCTAGTGGGGGCCACTTGAGAGGCAACCACACATTGATGTTTCTCTCCCTTTCTTTCTCCCTCCCTTCCCTTTGCCCTAAAAAAATAAATAAAATCTTAAAAAAAAAAAAAAAAAAAAAAAAAAAAAAAAAAAAAAAAAAAAAAAAAAAAAAAAAAAAAAAAAGAAAAACAGTATTACAAAAAATAATTATACATTTTTGCATTTGGTTGGATATCTATTAAAATCAAAGCTTGATTAAAATGCTCAAGGATGTATTCTAGTAAGAATTTTCTAAATAACTAAAACATAACCAATTAATTTTTGGCTGGATACCTATTATAATCAAGGCCTAATTAAAATGCTAAAAGGAGTGGAGTGTATTCTAGTAAAACTTTTCTGAGTGACTAAAACATAACCAATTATTTCATTGCTTTTAATCTTTATTCAAAATTACTTTTAACTGTAATAATATACTATTTTATCTAAGTAGAGTGTATTGAACACAGTTCCATCTTTATTTCATTGATGATGTCTAAGTACAAAGGCCAATGTTATACAGCGATGCAGACTGTAAGGAGAATGGATGAAAAGTATACTGATCCAAATTACAGTTCCCTGAATTCATTCTGTTATATTCATTTTCATATCTTTGCAGATGATGTTCCTCTACCTAGAATGCCCTAAACCTTAATAACTCATATTTATCCTTTAAAGCCTGGCTCTTCCCACTTGTAGAAAGGCATTTCTATTCCTTCCCTTGTCTCCACAGACTTGATAACTTTCTCCCCTCTCTGCCTGGGAGAAATATGTAAAACTTTATAGTGTAGTGTATTTGTTAACAACATGTTCCTAGATAACTCTGAAGAAAAAAAATGTCCTTTTTCCCAACACCTAAGCACATAAATGGGAATGAAGTAACGGAAAAATGTTTGTTGGTTGAATGTTCAATAAATGAATGAATGAACAAACAAATGGGAAGAAACATAGACTAAACCAAACTAAAACCTGACCTTATTCTACATTCCAGGTTTTTTTTCTTTAAACACACATACACTCACACACAAAATTAACTTAAATCTCTAATTCACTGCAGTTTCAAGGTGATGGTTCTTTATCTTTTGATATGCTTCTGCATAAACTTTAACTTCCCAACTTGTTATAACTTAGCCTACTGGAATCTCTACTTACTTGAGATTTATATCCTACAATCTTCTTTGAAAATCTTTATACTATAAATAATTATTATACATAATTGAATCACTCCCCCATCTTCTCAAATGTTATAGTTAGCAGTTTCTTCTTTCAAAGACAAACTTTTAAATTCTCTCCATTCAGCCCTGTTAGGCTTCTTACGTTAATAAATATTTAAATTCTGGTGCTTTCATTTTCAGCAATGCTGAATTTAAGAAACTTTATCATAAGGAAAGTCTCCTCCACATTCTAATTAATGTCATTTACACCAAGAGGTCATGATATGGCTTCTTTATAATCTGACACATTGTTCACCTGTGGTCTTAGGCCAAACAAAACTAAGTGAGAAGTATCAAGTATGGAATAGATAGAACTGTAAAACAAAAAGATTGAATCAAAGATTCAAGATTTATCTATCATGAGATTATAACATAAAATATAGCAAAAAATAAATTAACCAAAACTTCACTAATGATGGAATTCACATTCATTTGAATTATAACTGTCAGCCTTTTGTGGAAGGAAAGGATGGATTATCTAAATTCTATTTTACCAGCAATCATTTTAAATCTCTATACTCTGATTCATTTTAATAACTCAATAAGAATATTTACTTTTTCTACAATATTTCTACTCATCACGATACCTATACTCTGTAACATCGTTCATATTTAGCAACTTAAGCACTGGTTTGGATTTTCAAATGTCTACAATTAGCATTTTAAACTTCAAAATAATGTGCAGTTTATTCTCTTTAAATACCACATTGATTTTAGACCAATTTTCAGCTCCTGTTCAACATTACCAATATCATCTGATTTCTTTGAGGTAATTGCACCCAGTCAGAAAATCAAGAGAAACTAAGAAGAGTTAGAAAATGTTTTTAGTATCTTGTCATTATAACAAAAACAAAAAACTAAAAGATTACAAGCTTTTCAGGCAAACATAGAAACTAACCTGCATTTTTCAGTGCAAACATCTAAGAGCAGTGAAGTGAATTTTATTCAACTCATTTCTTCTTAGATTTCATAGGAAGTCCCTATTGACAGGTTATATAAATTAGAAATAGTTGATATAAGTAGGTTAGTTCCAATTGTCATTAGATACTTTATTTTAAAAGTTATATGGGGGGAGGAAAATAGAGGGGTAGGAGAGGGTAATGAAAAAAATACAATAAAAAGTTATATGAATCTAACTACAGAACAATAATTACCTATTTAAGAGTGAAATGAATGTATACTGAAGTATTTATGGATGAAATATGTCTGGAAGATTTAGAAGATGGGGATATAGTGTGAAAACTGGATGTTGATAACTATTCCAGCTGGATGTTGAACACATGAAAACTCATTATACTATTCTCTTATCACCATATATGTTTGAAATTTTCCACATTTAAAAAAATCAATGTAATTAAATGAAGAAAGTGTGCATTCCTGTCACTGACTTGCATACATCTGAGGGCAAATGACTAAAAACTATAAAAAGCAAAAACAATTAATGCTAAAAATAAAATTTTACATTCTTCGTAAGATGTTCAACTCTGAAATAACAATAAGATCATTAGTTAAATTTCTGTCATTACTTGAAGCCATCATTTATTATGTTGTGTCAACATCGCACTGCCATCAACATACAATGAGGCAAGTCATTAAAAAAGTGATTTCTAAGGGTCCCGGTTCGATTCCCCGTCAGGGCACATGCCTGGGTTGCGGGCCAGGTCCCCATGAGGGCCATGTGAGAGGCAACCATACATTGCTGTTTCTCTCCCTCTCTGTCTCCCTTCCCCTCTCTCTAAAAATAAATAAAAATTAAAAAAAATCTTTAAAAAAAAAAAAAAAGTGATTTCTAGCCTGGCTGGTGTAGCTCAGTGGATTGGGCGCGGGCTGGGAACCAGAGGGTCCCGGTTCGATTCCCAGTTGGGGCACATGCCTGGGTTGCGGGCCAGGTCCCCGATGGGGGCCATGTGAGAGGCAACCATACATTGCTCTTTCTCTCTCCCTTCTCCTCTCTCTGAAAATAAATAAATAAAATTAAAAAAAAAAAAGTGATTTCTAAAACATGAAATGTAAGATCGACAGTTATCATTAACTAAAATGACAAATTGTAAGTATGAAAATTGAACCTCTACCTAAAGAATATAAACAAAGAAAACACACTACAAGTAATTTAAAGAAGAAAAAACTACAATATAGCTCAAAACAAAACAAAAACTGCTTACATTTCCCTGTCTTATAGCAGCCAGGCTTAAAGTAGCTCATGCTCTGAAAAGACAGACACAAAGTAGACCTCACAGTGGGTTTCAATAAAGCTGTATATTACTTTTAAAAGATTCAGACCAACACATATAACTTAAATAGCAATACAAAATTATTTAACTGGAGCCCTGGCTGGTGTGGCTCAGTGGATTGAGTACAGGCCTGAGAACCAAAGGATCCTCAGTTCAATTCCCAGTCAGGGCATATGACTGGGTCCCCAGTAGGGGGCACGTGAAATCTTTTTTTTTTTTTTTTAATTATTTAACTGGAGACATACTACCTACACATGGTAAAATTTCTCCACTGTGTGCAGGCAGATCATTTTGGGCAGGACTGAATGTGGCCAATTCTTTATTCATAGGGTACTGAAGAAGACTTAGATTAAAGCCTCAAGTGATACTACTATGTAAAGAGACAGTCCCTAGCAAGAAATAAGGAAGTTATGTTCTGTATTTTAGAATACAATGCAAGAATAAGAAATAAAAATTGCTTTCCATTCTTGATCCTTAAAGAACCTGAATAATTTTTAGTGATTATCACAAGCATTATTTTTTGTGAAGTATCTCATACATAGAAGAGACTATATACGTATGTGTCTGTATGCACAATATATACATACTACACACACGTTTTAAAAATATCATAGACCTACTACCCAACTTAAAAATTATGAAAAATATTGAACTTTTCACAAATTTACATGACATTCTTACACAGAGAAGGCAATCAAACCACTTTCCTTAAGATCTCTCCATTATTATCTTGCTGAATCCTGTAGTACGTCCTATCAAAACAACTTCTTATTCTTTTAAAAAAATGCAGTAATTATTTTTAATTTCCAGTACTAGATTGGAAGTCTGTCATGGGTAGTCTGTCATCTAGTGTTTTCTAGATGCATGTATATCCAAAAACAACAGTAAGACCTTTTTTACATAAACTTAAGAATACCATACAAATACATCCAAACAAGATAAGGAATGCAACCTATGTCTGCCTCCTTTTCAAACCAGAAAGTTCCAAAACATCAAATGATAAGTCATTTGATACCAAAGCACATTTTTAGCTACGAAGCTGCATATAAAAACTTTATAACTTTCTAAGAATAGTGGCAAAAACGCTCTGCAATTAAGTCATTAAACCTTAACTTCCAGGAGTATGCTACCCTCCCTGTTGACCTTTTGAAAGCCCTTACCATCATACAATTCATAGCTTCAATTGGATCAGAATCTCTTCAAGGGCAGAAGCTATTATAGTATTCATCTTTGTGTCTCCTTAAAAGAATTAACTGAATAATGTTTGTTATAACTAAGATAAACTCTAGGAAATGAGTTTCAAAACACCTCAGTCCCAATACAAAACTGGAAAGACAAAAGTTTTAGAATAAAAACATAATAAAAAAGAATAAAGCGATAAACATTTGTACTATATTATATTCTCTAGTGGATTAGGTGATAATATATAATATTCTTTATCACCTAATTCAGAATCAAATACACTATGAAAATAAGTATGCAAAGAAATTAATTTTAAAAAATGAATCTTCATGTTCTCTGTCAGCATGCTCAAACACTATCACAGAATCTTTCACATTAAACTCCTACAAGCATCTCCACCCCAAAACAAAACTATATTTTTTAAAAAAAGGCTTTCTAATGAGATCTGAATATAAACGGGTTCCATTTTATTACAATTTAAGTTCCTGAAACTGTATGCATAATTTGAGTGACTGTGCTCATGCTCATTTTCTACAGTAAGGGTCTTTCACCAGATTCTCAGGATAGATGTCCTCCCAAAAAAACTTTACGAGCCACTAGCAACTCAAAAATGTTTCACTTTCCAGAGAAACAAAGTAAGTTGGCTTTGTTCAAGTCTTCTTCCCTCATATTCACAGAGGGGATCCTTACTATAAAATTAGCCCTCCAAAGAATTCCTTCAGCCTAGCCAGTTTCAATATCCACAGGCACATATATAACAACAATTCCCCTATCCCAAAAACAGTTAGTCATGAACTCAAAAAAAAAAAAAAAAAAAGGTAAAATAAAAAGGCTAAAGAAGACACTATCACAAACTGGCTACCCTATCTTTTTTAAGATTTTATTTATTTATTTTTAGAGAGAGGGAAGGAGAAAGAGAGGGAGAGAAATATCAATATGTGGTTGCCTCTCATGCGTCCCCTACTGGGTACCTGGCATGAAACCCAGGTATGTGCCCTGAGTGGGAATCGAACTTGCAACTCTTTGGTTCACAGTCTGCGCTCAATCCACTGATGTACACCAGCCAGAGCTATCCTGTTAGTTTTTTTAAATACACTTATATCCTTCCATATTTTAAAATGTCTGGAAGATCTTTTCCTGGACAGGTAGCTGAGTTGGTTGAAACAGCGTCCCATACACTCAAAGGCGGTGGCTGGATTCCTAGTCAGAGTACATACCTAGATCACAGGTTCAAACCACAGTCCAGGTACCCACAAAAGGCAACTGACTGATGTTTCTCACATAGAAGTGTCTGTCTGTCTGTCTGTCTGTCTCCCACTGCCCCCCGCTCCCTCCCCCTCTTCCTATCTCTCCCTCTAAAAATCAATAAACGTATCCTAGGTTGACTTTTTTTAAAATAAAAATAAATAAAATGTTTGGAAGATCTAAATTCCCTCCAAACTGAATAGACTTTTTAGGAGGGTTTTCTAATTTCAACTGCACACTGACTTTTCTGCCTTGCTCAAGTTAATACACATCATGGTCAAGACAAGTCCCCCTTCATATGCACCCAGGTTGTTTCTACAGGGTCACCTTGATTATTCTCAGCCCAAGGCAGGAACATTTATTGAGTACTTATTCAATAAGTATTTGTTAAATGAATGAAAGAAGATCCTTCCTCCCACAGAAATAAAGTTACACTGTCAGCCCCCATGCAGTTCTCTGGTACAAGCTTAAGCGTCAGAAACGCCCTGCTTCCTCCATAAACAAAAAATAATCAAGGATACAAATTCTCATACAGGCCAACCTGGCAAGGACAACCTACATTCCACATACATGTCTGACGCAACTAATCTGTACCAAGTACATTATCCATCCAGTCACATATGCCCCTATCTTTCCAATAAATTCAGATATGCCTGAAAAAGACCTCCTGAGGTTGCACTGTATAGTGAATATACTACTGGACTAGTGGTCAAAATATTTGAGTTATAGTCCAAACTTTGTCCCCAATTTAACATGTGACCTTGGAAAAATTATCTTTATGCCTCAATGTTCTATTTCGTAAAATGGGAGAAAGCACCTACCACTTTCAAAGGAATTTAGGATCACAAATAAACTAAAAGTGCGGCCTGAAAGATACAAATGCTTTATTCTATAATAAGGTGTTAATATAAACTCAAATCCACAAAAAGGCCAAGCATTCTTTATACCCTCAAAATAATTGTTCTGATAAAGCCGGTCTGGGCTTTCACATTTACCTAATTCACTCTATTCAAGGAAACAAACTCTTCTGAAGGCCACAACTGGCTATGATGTTTCTCTCATCTGTGATCCCACACATATATACTATATAGTATGTCTAAAAATACTAGTGCCCTGACTCCTTCCCAACAAGTAACAAGGCACTCCCAAACCCTAAAATACACACACACACACACACACACACACACACATTAACCAGCAGGGAATACCTCAAGTTTTATTTTAAAAATAAACTATAAGGGGAACTCCATTACCCTTATACAAATACAAGCAAACTCTTCCGGAACACTTTCCTTCCTTACATACACACCCAAACAGCCCCTGTACACCAAAAGACCATCTGTCTTCTAGACCGAAAACATGTCTTTCCATGCACAAACTAATCAGTAACATTTATTAAACTTACAACAGTGAGATCATCTTGTCGTTCCTACATACACTTCAGCGTGTCAGGGACATCACGGTCCTAACCATACAGGTAAACTACCCTCAGAAGATCTGACAAACACAAACTGGACCTTGGGGGATGCTCCAATCCTCGCCCGCACAACAAACTAAACCTGTCAGGGACACAGCCGACTCCGCCTCCCCTCGCTCACTTTCCCGCCCCTCTCCCCCAAGGCAGGAGCCCGCCAGTCAGGGACACCCCTTCGCCTCGACCAGGAGGGACTTCCCGGTTAGCTCAGGATCCCCTTCCCTACTCTCCCCTCCCCCATCCTTACCACCAATGTCCCGGAGGCACAGGTCCGGGAGATGACAGGAGCACCCAGGAAGCCAAGCATTGAGTAGCTGAGGAAGTACTTAGGCCCCAAGGCCTCCCAAGGCGGTTCTACTCACCGTGTCAGAGGCCGAGGCCGAGAGAGATGAGAGTGCAGGGAAGTGGGGAAGAGGGGACGGCCGCCACCAGGCTCCTCTGCTTCCCTTGGTCCACAGCGGATCTCTCCCGCTTGTCAAGAGGCAGCCAGCGGGTGAGCGGACTGGCGGAAATGCGAGAGAGGAGAAGGGAAAGGCGTGGGACTAAGCTGGGGAAACTGAAGGGAGGTGGGTCCCGCAACCGAAACGGGGATCGTCTCCCCCTCCGCAAAGCGAACCCAAAATGGCGGCGGAGCGGCGGCGGCAGAGCGGCGGCGGCGGCAGCTCCTCCGGAGGGAGGGAGCGAAGGGCGCCTCGTGCCCCCCCACCTCCCACTCCTCCCTCTTCGGCTTCTCCCCCTCCGTCCTCCCCCCTCACCCGACTTGGGCGAAGCGCGCACGCCCGCCCACACGCGCCAGAGTGTAGGAGCCGGGCTCGTCGCTCGCAGCTCTCGCCAACCACCGCCTTTGGCCGCCTAGCGCGCCCGCCAGCCCGTACGCGCTCACTCAGGGGCGCCTCCTCGCATAGTCCCCCGCTTCCCCTCGGCCCCTGTCAGGCCGGTTCCAGCGCGGACCCTCACGCGTACCTCCAGCGGCTCCAGCCCAAGCCTCCTCCTCCTCCACCTCCTCTTCTTTCCTCCCCCCCTTCCCCGCCCCCACAGCCACCAACAGCCGCCACGGCCTCCACCGCCACCGCCGCCTCCCCCGGCCCCCCCACCATTCCCTCCACCCTTCGCGCGTGCGCCTCCCACAATCCCCCCCGCGGGCCTGTTCCATTCTGGTGGCTGCGGGAGCGGGGGAGAAAGGGACGGGCGAAGCTGGCAGAGCAGGCCGTTACGTCTGGAACTATCCGACTGGGGGACGGAGACCTAAGACTACTTGCCTCTCTGGCCACGACACCGCGGCGGCCCGGCTCGCTTCACCCCTCTGCCTCCCGGCCGCCGCGAACGGGTTGGGGGAGGCTTGGCGCCCCTCCACCGGGCAGTGGTTGGAGGCCGCGGCGGCTGCGCGTTGAGTAGTTTCCTGCTGGACGAACCGAGCTTGCTTCTCTGTTGCGGGACGAGGTCTGTGGAGCCAGCCAGTGTCTGCTGTTCTGGGAGACGTGGTCCGTGACTCTCGGTGAGGAAAAGAACCCGCACCAGGGAAGGGAGCGGGACTCCGCACTTCACGGGTGTAGGGAGTGAGGCTAAGTTGGACCGACGACCCTCCTAGAGGGCTTCTTTTCGGGCTCAGGGTTGCAGACTTGGGAACTAGAGAAAAACCAGCGCAGTGGTATTTCTTTCTCTTTTTTTAAACTTAAATTTCTCGAATTCCACATCACTGTTATACGCGTTGTTTTTCTGCACTAACCATTCCTCATGGATGGATGGATGGATGATGTATTTTCAACCTGATGTTAAAGGATAAAGAACTGTACATTTTTAGTTCAGTTCTGGACTCGATGTTCCATGTCTTGTATGTCCTTCAGAAAGTTATTTTCTTAGTTCCATATTAGATAACATAATATATGTAAAGTAGAATTAGCTCCTAGGCACAAGGAAAGTACAGAGTATTGTGTTATCATCAGAGTACTGTTGATGTTGATAAGGTTTGTGGGTGTAATTGGTAGTTTGTATCCTATTCTCCCAAATCGTTGATGAAACAGCGCACGAACGTTTACTTTCTTAATGATAGAATTCAGGAGAACTATGGGCTATTAAAATACACAGATAATCTCAAAGTTTATCAAATCAAGTTGTTTTAGTTTCGCCCAAAGGGTGAAACAGAATAAATTAGGGAAAGGATCTACGTGGGCTTCCCTTCACTTCAACATCTGTGGACTTCTAGGGATCCAGAGAATAGTTTGAAAATGTCTGTACTGGATTGATCTGAAAGACCTAGTCAAGCTCTAAAGTTAAAGTAGACATTCCTTAATTTCCCCCTTACCATATTTCAAGGTATGGATCAGGTGTTGTTTGGTTGCTTTGTTTTTTTAAGGTAAAGAAGAAATCAATTTTAATTTCCTGACTATATATTTGCTTTCCCTAACCGTGTCTTAAGTTCCAATTCTTTCATGGTGCCCATTTAGGTTTACATTGATCTTTCTTTAATTGTGTTGTATATGCAAGTATGTTACCCTACCAACACGTTTTTAATTTGAGGGCAGGGGCAACGGCTAACATTTCTTTCATATTCTTTTATAGTGTGGTGCACAACTAGTCATGGAAATGTCTAAATGAATGATAGGTACTTTAAACATGAGAAGGAAAAGAGAATTAACATTTGTGGAATACCATGCCAAGAGAACATATGTTGCTTTTTAATCCTTATAATAAACAACACTTTGAGACAGATTATCTTATCCCCATTTTACCAATGAGAAGCCTGAGGCTCAGAGAAGTTCACTAACTTATTTTTAGACTTTAGTTTGATTGTTTCTTAAAAGAGTAAATTGTTTCACATTGCCTTCATGGTATTTTTCATCAACAGCATAATTATATATGAGACAAAAAAAAATAAACTTTTGATGGAATTCCACTACATCAGAATGTAAAGGAAGTTACTTATGGTCTCTGCCTTCAGTTAGCTCTTAGTAACTGCACTGATTAATGAATTGTCAGCTAAGTATTGGCAAATAAGATAGTACTCTGTTCTTTTGTGTATGTCCCAGTACCTACCAGAGACCAAAACATATTAGGTGCTCAATGAAATGGCCTTACTGAATGAACACTGAATTATTTGAACTAAGGAAGACATGTAAGACAAAATAATGGTCCCTCCAAAAATGTCCATTCCTAATCCCTGAAACCTGTGAATATATCACATGATGAGAGGGAATTAAGGATGCAGATGGAACTGAGTTTGATAATCACCTAACCTTAAAATAGAGAGATTACCCTGGACTATTTAATAAGCCTACTGTAATTACAAGAGTTCTGAAAAGATGGAAGAGGGAGACAGAAGTGTCAAAGTGGTGCAATATGACAGACTTGACAACCAGCTATTTGCAGGCTTTAAAGATGGGAGAGCAGCCTCTAAACATTGGAAAAGTAAAAATAAAAATAAAAAATTCTCTAGTAGAGCCTCCAGAAAGAATACAACCTTGCAGACACTTCAATTTTGGACTTCTAAAGTACACAACTCTAATAAGACAAATTTGTGTTGTTGTATGCCACTAAGTTTGTAGTAATTTGTTACAGCGGAATAGGAAACTAATATAGAAAGGGGAGCCAAATCATCACTAACCTCCAAAGTACTCTGCCTTGGATTGCAATTTGTGATATAATTAATTAATTTTTTTAAGATTTTTTTTTTTTTTTTTAGAGAGGGGAGAGGAAGGAGCAAGAGAAGGAGGGAAACATCAATGTGTGGTTGATGAGGACCTGAGGACCTGGCCTGCAACCCAGGACTGGGAATCGAACCTATGACCCTTTGGTTCGCAGGCTGGCACTCAACCACTGAGCCACACCAGTCAGGGCTATGCTTTAATTTAAATGAGGTTATGGTTGAACTGAAATTTTTTCTTCAAGCAAAGTTATAGACACTCAACAGAACTGCCTAGATTTCCAATACAGGCATACCTCGTTTTATTATGCTCTACTTTATTGTGCTTCACTTTATTGCACTTTATAGGTATTGCATTTTTTTACAAAGAGAAGGCAGCACTGTTACAACTCACTTTATTGCAATACTCACTTATTACCATAGTCTGGAACCAAACCCACACTATCTTCAAGGTCTGCCTGTGTTTCCCTATTGCTCTACTTCTCCTGGCATTAGTCCTCAAGCTGTACACAAACAGCTGGGCTATGTGATACTGCTGTCTAGCAGCAGTCTTAGCAAAGCTGCTCTCGGACTTCCCCACTAGAATAGAAGCAATTAAACATTTATTTCATGGTGCTTCCTTGCTAGGATGTTATTTAAATACAATATGGATAAATAAGAAAAGCTCATCAACATAAACTTTTAAAATAAGGTTTCAAATGTTAAAAGAAATTTTTAAAGATAAAATTTTATCACCAGGATTGACTTTACATGTGACAAGTTATGGGTAAATGCAATATAAGCATAATAGTCTGTGAATAATTTTCTGTTTAACAAGGGAAGAACTGAAATATTTGTTGATGTACCAAGATTTTAAACTCATGCTTTGGATGTTACCATTATTTCCAATTTAGAAATGAGGAAACAGACACACAAAGTTTAAGCAACTTGCTGAAGGTCACACAGCTATTAAGTAGGAGAGCCAGGTTTCAAATCCCAGCAGTTAGTTTGCAAAGTCCAAGCTTTTAACTATTTTATCATATTTGCCACTCTCTTTCCTTGTCCATAAATTAGAGATGATATTACATGCATCATAGGATTGTTGTGAAGATAAAATGAGTTAATTAAAATAAAGCACTTTGAACACTGCCTAAAACACAGAAAGTATTCAGTAAATGTTAACTATTGCTATTGTAATTAGTCTGGTTTTTTGGAACCTTAGTTTTTTTCTGATGTACTTTAGTAGCTGGAGGAAGGGGAACTTCAAAGCATATGCTCCTTACTCCTGCCTTTACCAGCACAACCCTTCTATCTCTTTTCTGTTAGTATTATAAATTGCTCTTCGCTTGGTAAAATGCTCATGTCCTTGTTTTACAGATAGAAAACTTGGGTGCAGAGAGAAAAAAGACATTTACAAGCTTAAAACAATGTTATTTTTTCCTGTAGAGAATGTTATTTGAGAGGTACTCACCTGAGAAACCGAAGGGTTTCTGAAACATTCTGGAGGTAGATTGGTATGGGTTGTTGGAAATGGGAACTCACTGTAACAGAATTCGATGCTTCAGGGTTTCCTATATGAAGAAATACACATACAGAATAATGCATACACTTGGGGTGGTAAATACAAAATGTAATATACAGATAATATATTATAGAATTCTATACCTGAAACCTATATAATTTCATTGACCAGTGTCATCCCAGTAAATTCAATAAATAAGTAAATAAAATAATTCCTAAAGAAACACGCATACAGACTTCTGGCCAAGATGGAGGAATAGGTAGACATCCCATGCCTCCTTGCACAATAAAAAGTTGGAAAACAACAATTTAAAGACAAAAAACAACCAGAACTGACAGAAAATTGAACTTTATGGAAGTCCAGCAACCAAAGAGTTAAAGACATGTTCATCCAGACCGGTAAGCAGGGTGGAGCCAGGTGCACAACACTGAAACAGGCCCGGGGGACCTTGGCTGGCAGACTGGGACCCAGCGGGTTCCATGACAGTGGAGCGGATGGTCCCACGTTCGCACGCAGATAAACCAGGAGAAAAAGTTGAGGCACGGAGAAGACCGCACAGCCCAGGGACCTAGCGAGGGGAAATAAAGCCTCAAACCACTAGTTGAAAACACCTGTGGGAGTAGAGGCGGCAGCAGGATAAACTTCCAGCCTTACAGGACAGTTCATTGGAGAGACCCACAGGGACTTAGAACTACACAAGCCCACCCACCCGGGAATCAGCACAGAAGGGCCAGATTTTCTTGTGGGTAGCATGGGAAGTGACAGAGCCTGCAGAGAGCAGAGCGGGCGCAATTGTTCCCTCTGAGACCCCGCCCCCACGTGCAACATCACAACACAGTGACATGGGTTACCCCACCCTGGTGAACACCTAAGGCTTCACCCCCTAACGTAATAGGCGTGCTGAGGGGAGGGGGAAAAATGGCCCAAATGAAAGAAGAGATCAAAACTCCAGAAAAAATACAACTAAGCAATGAAGAGATAGCCAACCTATCAGATGCACAGTTCAAAACACTGGTAATCAGGATGCTCACAGAACTTATTGAATTTGGTTGCAAATTAGATGAAAAAATGAAGGCTATGCTAAGTGAGATCAAGGAAAATGTAGAGGGAACCAAGAGTGAAGGGAAGGAAATTGGGACTTAAATCAACGGTGTGGACCAGAAGGAAGAAAAAAATATTCAACCAGAAAAGAATGAAGACATAAGAATTCAAAAACATGAGAAGAGGCTTAGGAACCTCCAGGACATCTTTAAACGTCCCAACATCCGAGTCATAGGGGTGCCAGAAGGAGAAGAGGAAGACCAAGGGATTGAAAACTTATTTGAACAAATAATGAAGGAGAACTTCCCCAAGCTGGTGAAGGAAATAGACTTCCAGGAAGTCCAGGAAGCTCAGAGTCCGAAAGAAGTTGGACCCAAAGAGGAACACACCAAGGCACATCATAAATACATTACCCAAGATTAAAAATAAGGAGAGAATCTTAGAAGCAGCAAGAGAAAAGGAGACAGTTACCTACAAAGGAATTCCCATAAAACTGTCAACTGATTTCTCAAGAGAGCTTTCAGGAAAGAAGGGGCTAGAAAGAAGTATTCCAAGTCATGAAAGGCAAGGAACTACATCCAAGAATACTCTATCCAGCGAAGTTTTCATTTAGAATGGAAGGGCAGATAAAGTGCTTCTCAGATAAGGTCAAGTTTAAGGAGTTCATCATCACCTAGTCTTTATTATATGAAATATTAAAGGGATTTATATAAGACATGGAGGGATATCAACAGGGGAATGGGAGGAGAGATGGGGAAAAAGTACAGAGAATAAGTAGCATAAACGATAGGTAGAAAACAGACAGGGGGAGGTTAAGAATTGTATAGAATTTTATAACTGCTGACTTCCGGCAAGATGGAGGCATAGGTGAACACGCCGTGCCTCCTCGCACAACCAAACAAGGAAAAAACAGCAATTTACTTAAACAAAAACAGCTAGATCTGACAGAAAATCAAACTGAGAGGAAGTCCGACAACCAAGCAGTTAAAGAAGATACACACATCCAGAGTGGTAAGCCAGGAGGAGCCAGGCGGAGAGAGAGCGCGCTGCAACCCCGCAGCGAGCTGGTGAGCAGACTGCGAGACCGCGGTTTGTGGATCGGTTCCGGCAAAGCCACAGCACACCAAGATGGGGGTGCCTGACCAAAACGCAGCCAGCACCCAGCTCACCCAGACCCAGCAGGGCCAAGACTGGTGGACTGGGCAGGTCCGCATTTGCGTGCAGAGAAACCGGGAGAGAAAGCGGGGCGCAACCCATTGGCGCAGATTGAGAGCACCTGTGGGGGTGGAGGCGGCGGCGGGAGGAACTCCCAGCCTCACAGGAGAGTTCGTTGGGGAGACCTGCGGGGGATTAGAACTGTGCGGCACTTCCACCAACCCCAGAGAGACCCCTGGAGCCAGCGCAGAGGGGCTCAACTTGCTTGTGGGAAGCGGTGTGGGTGTGGAGAGCAGAGCAGGCACCATTGTGCTCTCAGGTCCCGCCCCCACAGGCTATGTGACAACACAACGACTGTGAGTTTTCCCGCCCAGGTGAACCCCAAGGCTCCGCCCCCCCTTACAGTAACAGGTGCACTGAGGAAAAAAAAATGGCCCAAAGAAAGAAACAGATCAAAGCTCCAGAACTAACCAAACAAGAGTTAGGCAACCTATCAGATGCAAAGTTTAAAACACTGGTAATCAGGATGCTCACAGAATTCGACGAAAAATTATCACAATTACTTGAACAAATGAGGAGAGATCTGCAGGGAACCAATAGGGATAAGAAGGAAACTAGGACTCAAATCAACAGAGTGGACCAGCAGAAAGAAAAAAACATCCAACCAGAAAAGAATGAAGAAACAAGAATTCAAAAAATGGAGGAAGGGCTCAGAAACCTCCAGGACATCTGTAAACAGCCCAACATACGGATCATAGGGCTGCCAGAAGGAGAAGAGGAAGACCAAGGGATTGAAAACTTATTTGAACAAATAATGAAGGAGAACTTCCCCAAGCTGGTGAAGGAAATAGACTTTCAAGAAGTCCAGAGAGTCCCAAAGAAGTTTGACCCAAAGAGGAACACACCAAGACACATCATAATTACATTACCCAAGATTAAAAATAAGGAGAGAATCTTAGAAGCAGCAAGAGAAAAGGAGACAGTTACCTACAAAGGAATTCCCATAAGACTGTCAGCTGATTTCTCAAAAGAGACCTTGCAGGCATGAAGGGGCTGGAGAGAAGTATTCCAAGTCATGAGAGGCAAGGACCTACATCCAAGAATACTCTATCCAGCAAAGCTATCATTTAGAATGGAAGGGCAGATAAAGTGCTTCTCAGATAAGGTCAAGTTCAAGAAGTTCATCATCATCCAGCCTTTATTGTATGAAATGTTAAAGGGATTTATATAAGGTATGGAGGAATATCAACAGGGGAGTGGTAGGGGGCGAGGGTGGGAAGGGGGCACAGAATAAGCATAAAAGGGAGGTAGAAAACAGACAGGGGGAGGTTAGAATAGTATAGGAAGTGCAGAAGCAGAGGGACTTATGTGTATGACCTATGGACAAAACTAAAGGGTGGGGAAAGGGGGGGTAATGGGGTGGGGGGAAAGAGGGGGGAACAGTGGGACAACTGTAACAGCATAATCAATAAAATATAGTTTAAAATTTGAAAAAAAAAGGAAACATAGAAGCCAAAGAACTTATTGGTATGACCCATGGACAAGAACTAAAGGGCAGGGAAGGGGGGGTTATGGGGCGGAGGGGAATAAAGGGGAAAATGGGACAACTGTAATAGCATAATCAATAAAATATATTTTAAAAACTTTTTAAAAAGTAATATATGTACAGAATAATTCTTTGATAGCTTTATAAGAGTCACTAGGGGTTTGCTGATTTAACCTTGGAAAATTTACTCTTTGCCTGGATAATAGCAACTTGGTTCAGAATTCAAAAAGTACAAAAGACACCACTCTCCCTCTTTCCTGTCTCCAGAGGAATGTATTTTCTCTCTCCAAAGGCAACCAGTTTTACCAGTTTTTACATGTTATTCTAAATACTGTTTACATCTTTAAAAACAGATTGGATGTATTTTTCTTCTTTTTTACACAAATACTAGCTTGCCATATACATTATCTGTGCTTTTTTTTCTCCCCACTTAAAATACATTGGAGATTTTTCCTCATTAGCACCCAGAGAATTTCTGGGATTGTTTTGTTTCTAAATAGCTGCATGGTGTTTCATTCTGTGGATATGCCATTTATGCACTGTTAGCAGATATTTAGGTTCTTTCCATTTTTTTAAATATTAGAAACAGTGTTTCAATTGAATAATCATACATAGGGACTCCTGTATTTTTATTATCTCACTATAAAAATGATTTTGCTTAGGTTTCACAAAAATTTTTTTGAAGTAGACACCTTATTAAAGTTTAGACAGTTTTTATTAAATAAACAGTATTAATATTGCTAATCTACTATTGTTAATAATATTAGAAACAAAAAAATCAAGAAAGATAAATACCTGAGAAATTAACACCCCATTGATTAGATTGTTTTGTGTATCTTTGTCTTTATTTTTATGCATCTCTACTTCAGAACCATAATCAATGCAGATTTGGATTGAGATCAATATAGGTATACCACTGAGCCCTAAAATTCTAGGATGTTGTCTCGGGGCATATGTGTACAATAAACATGCATTTTTTTTTTTTTTTTTAGATTTTATTTATTTATTTATTTATTTATTTTTATTATTATTTTTTTTTAGAGAGAGGGGAAGGGAGGGAGAGAGGAAGAGAAACAGCAATGTATGGTTGCCTCTCACATGGCCCTCATGGGGACCTGGCCTGCAACCCAGGCATGTGCCCTGACTGGGAATTGAACCGGGATCCTCTGGTTCCCAGCCCGCACTCAATCCACTGAGCTACACCAGCCAGGGCTTATTTATTTATTTTTAGAGAGAGGAAGGGGGGGAAAAAGAGGGAGAGAAACATCAATGTGTGGTTGCCTCTTGAACGCCACCTACTGGGGACCTGGCCTGCAGCCCAGGCATGTGCCCTGACTGGGAATCGAACCGGTGACCCTTTGGTTTGCAGGCTGGCTCTCAGTTTCATGAACCACACCAGCCAGGGCTAAACATACCTTTTTGTGAAGCTTTTAGAGACCTCTCAGATGTTCTTACCAGTTTAGAGTCCATTTGTTGGGAAACTTTCTAGGTTTAGTGTGTTGAATAATATACAGTGTCCTCTAACCTGGGCAGCAGTCGTAGTGCCTTCCATTTCCTTCATTCCTTTCTTTCTCCGTTGGAAGCGTTAGTGTACACTGCATCATCACTTTCTCGCCTGTTTTGGAGATCACTCCATTTTGTTTCTAACAAAAGCCCTTGGAAGTACAATACTGAGAGCTTAGAGAAGTTTACACTGTTGAAGTTTGTCATAATCTGTGTTTCAGAGAAAGTCCTTACTTCTGTAGCCCTAATGCTGCTCTAGGAATCCAAACTTGGGGAAATAGATAAAGAGGATTATAAAATGCAGTGTAACACATTTTCTTTTTTTCTAACAAATTATGAAAGAAATGAATCTCCGTGAACCAAGTTTTTCCTGTAGGACTCAGGATTTAAAATAATCTCAACCTTGGCACTATTGACATTTGAAGCTGGATAATTCCTTGTTATGGGAGACTCTCCTTCAGGATTTAGCAGACTCCCTGTCCTCTATTCTCTAGATGTCAGCAGCAACACTCCCCCAAGTTGTGACAACTGAAAATGCTTCTAGACGTTGCCAAATGGGATAAAATTGCCCCAGTTGGGAAGCACCAATTTAAAAAAAGAATTACTGATCATCAGGAAACATATCAGTAGAGAAAAGTCATGGCAGACTAACATAATTCTTTTTGTCAGAATTCCTAGAATGGTAAATCAGAATAGAGCCATTATGTATATCAAGTCTTCATTAAAGTAACTCATTTGACAACCTCATTATGGCTTTTTGGAGAAATATGTACTGAATGTTTAATTGGTATAAACGTGCCCGAAAGACTACATGTTAGTTAAACGGGTTGAAATTCCGTTTACCATTGACATCTATTCCGTAGTTCTCACTCTTGGTTGCACGTTGGAATCAGCTGGGGAACTTTTAAAAAATGCCAATGTCTGAGTCTCACTGCCAGAGACTGTGATTTAATTGGTCTGAGATACAGTCTAGGCATTAGAAGTTTTCATTATATTGAAACCCAGGTATTTCTAATGTGTAGCCAAAGTTGAGAAAGCTGATTATCTAGGCTATGCTGCCAAACTCCTCAGGTAACTGTATCCTTCTACATTGTTACTTGAACGAGATCATTAAGGACATGTTTTTCAAATTTGTAATTTTCACCAAAAAACTTTAAAGGGTAGATATTATGTATGTGATGGATTTAGAAAAACAAAAAGATCTCTATTTGTGGGATTCTGGATTGGATCCTGAAACAGAATGAGCACATTACAGAAAAGTTGAGGAAATGCAAATAAATTCTATAGTTAATAGTATTGTTACAATGTTAATTTCTTTTTTTAGATCCTCACCTGAAGATATGTTTTTGTTTTTAAGATTTTATTTATTTATTTTTAGACAGAAGGGAAGGGAGGGAGACAGAGAGGGAGAGAAACATCAGTGTGTGGTTGCCTCTCACGTGGCCCCCACTGGGGACCTAGCCTGCAACCCAGGCATGTGCCCTGACTGGGAATTGAACCAGTGACCCTTTGGTTCACAGCCCGCACTCAGTCCACTGAGCTACACCATCCAGGGCTGAAAAATGTAACCTTTTTTTTTTTTTTCCCCCCTTAAAAAAACAAGGCTGTAACACTAGCCAAAAAGTTTCATCAGAATAACGACAGAATTTAAGTACAGCCTTGGCTGGTATGGCTCGGTGGTTGAGCACTGCACTGCCAACTGAACGGTCACCAGTTCAATTCCCAGTCAAGGCACATGCCTAGGTTGCTGGCCAGGTCCCCACTTGAGGGTGTGTGAGAAGCAACCAATGGATGTTTCCCTCTTTCTTCCTTTCCCTCTGTCAAAATAAATAAATAAAATCTTTTTATAAATAAATAAATACACTGGTGAAGACATGCCCCTTTTAAGTGTACCTAGAAAGGCTAACAACTAAGGAAATAGTTTGTCTCTGGGCCTTGTTTGTTTTATCCAAGTTTTAAGCAAAAAATTACTGGGATCAGAAGGAAGACACTTCTTGGAATAGTAGAAGTAGACAATGTGTAATCTCAGAATGATGGCAATTAAGCAATATCAAGAAAGACTTCAATGATATCTTTGAGGATTTTTTCTTTATTTTTGCTTCTTAGAGGGTTTGAGATAATTATCATTCATCTTTAATTTTTACCAACACTTTTTTGTTTTTTTTATTGTGTTAAAATACACATAACTTAAAATGTACCATCTTAACCATTTTTAAGCGTGCGGTTCTGTGATACTAAATATATTCACATTATTGTGTAGCCATCACCACACCACCATCCATTTCTATAACTCTTTTCATCTTGTATTATCATTCACTTTTTTTTTTAAGATTTTATTTACTTATTTTTAGAGAGAGGGTAAGGTAGAGAGAAAGAGCGAGAGAGAAACATCAAAGTTTAGTTGCCTCTCATGCACCCCGAACTGGGGACCTGGCCCACAACCAAGCATCTGCCCTGACTGGGAATTGAACTTGTGACCCTTTGGTTCACAGGCCAGCACTAGATCCACTGAGCCACACCAGCCAGGGCTCATTCTCTTCTAATAGGAAACTTGTCCCTTACCTATCTTCCAGTAACTAGCAGCATATTCAACTTGCACTTTGCAAATAAGTGTTCAGATGGCATGAAAAAACTGAAAGGAGAAATCAGTACTCAAATTTTACATGGTCTTAGTGGCTTTGAGCCTTTATCTTAATGCACTGACTTGCATTTGCCCTGGAAAGTAGAGCAAATAAGTCCTCCCTTCTGCTTTCATTTAGCCTGTCAATAGGACTTTTTCTGCTTACAGGTATTTTAAAGCAGCATTCCCAACCTTTTTGGTACCAGTGACCAGTTTCATGGAAGACAGTTTTTCCATAGACCGCAGGGTTTGGGGGAGATGGTTTTGGGATGATTCATACACATTACATTTATTGTGTACTTTATTTGTATTATTATTACATTGTAATATATAGTGAAATCATTATACAGCTCACCATAATGCAGAATCAGTGGAAGCCCTGAGCTTATTTTCCTGCAAGTAGACGGTCCCATCTGGGTATGATGGGAGACAGTGATACCCAAAGTGTGTTGCTTATGTTCAGTCTACTCTGTAAGCTCATTTTGGTTGCAGAAAACCCTGCTTCACAAAGATAGGATGTTGGAAGTGGAAGCAGGCTTTTCAGTGCTTTGATGGCAATCTCAGGATATTCCGCCTTGACTTTAATCCAAAATATATGGAGATTTGAAGTTGTCTCAAACATACTTTTGAGGCCACTGTCATTTGCAGCCTCAAGCAGTTGATCCTTGGAATATGTCATCCACTCTTTTCCGGACCCAGGTCGCCCCCAGAGCTGCAGCCCATAGCTGTCTCTTAGTGGTTGTGGTGGAGTGTACAGTCATGGCAGGGTTGGGTGGGCCTGGTACTGTTAGAGTGACATTGGAGTCATGAATAGCTTGGGAGTAGGGAAAACCGAGGTTGAGTGGAGAGCTTAGGGTAGCAAATCAACTGATAATGGAGGATTAGAATTGGCCATGGGGGTTAGCGGGTCACAGATGGGGGAAGATAGTGTTGGAGGCAAGACTTGAGTTAGTTAAAGTAGGGGAAGATTGAGAAAAATTTGGGTTAAGATAATTGAGCTGGTCATAAATGGGCTTTGGGCAGCATTGGGTGCCAAGTGTTGGTGGGTATCAGGTAGATTGGGTGCCAGGTAAAGATGGATGCTGGGTGGTGTTGGGCACTAGCTGAATGTGTCGGTGGTTGCCAAACCACTCCCAGATTCTATGATTTCCTAGGAGGGCTCAGAAATCAATATACTCATGGCTATGATTTATTACAGTGAAGGGATACAGAGCAAAATCAGCAAAAGGGCAACGTCTGGAGGAAACCAGGTGCATGTTTCCAGAAGTCCTTTCCCAGTAGAATCTTGTGAAATGTTACCAACCAGAGGAATCCATTTGAGTCTCAATGCGCAGGATTTTTACTGGGGTTGGTCACGTCATTATCTGCCTAGCATGTACTAAAATTTCAGGCTGTCGGGAGGAAAGCAGACGTGAACCATAAACCATGTTTGCATAAATAATTTAGGCACAGCGACCCACTCTTACCAGTACTGGGGATGGTAGGAACTCTCCTGAAATCCACGTTCCCAGATAGCACCTAAGGGGCAGCCTTGGAAGCAGCCTTTCTAAGGAGAGCAAGCAATCTGAGGGCCTCTCTCTTAACTCTTTTCTGCACAGTGGTATTAGGCAACAGGTCATGGTGCTGGGCGCTGAGTGGTTTTGGAAGGCAAGAAGTCAGTGTAAGGCAGAGCTCAGGAGAAAAGATAAAAAAGCAGGAACAGAGGGGACCTCTCCTCTGCCTATGGAATAGTAGCGCGTCATCCTCAGGCCTCGGAACATACAGCCACCCCCTTACTCCACAGCAGCAGTTCCTCTACTAGCGTCCAGGAGAATGATGTCAGTAGTGTTTTGCAATAAAGGAGTTCCAAGGATTGCAAGGCCAAGTAAATTTGGGTTAAAATGAAGTCCCTCACTATAGTTTTCCTGAAGTCTTTAAATATGCTAATATATATTACAATTATTCAATAAATGAAAAACTATACAGCATTTCTCAGATTTCTTTGGCCAGAGCCCTGGTACATTTTATGAAAAGTTAGTAGTATTCACCAAACTCATTTTTGGAACTACTGCTCTAAAACTCTGGTTTTCAAACACAGCAAATGAGTGCCGGAACTCCAGAACTAACGGAGGCAGTCCAGTAGAGACCACACCAGTCTGCTTCACTGTATACTCTGTGTCCTGTGGGCATATGGAAGCATGTCACACATTTCTTGAATGACTGAATTAAGGGATGCATTCTCAACTTTATTAAAAAGTAAACTTAAAAACTGAAAAAGAGCCCCGGCTAGGTTTCTTCCATTGGAACCTCCCCTACACCAAAGGTTTCTGGTTTGATCGCCAGTTAGGGAGCATTTGAGAGGTACTGATCCATGTTCTCTCTCACAGCAATGTTTCTCTTCCTCTCCCTCTCTCTTGAAAGTCAATAAACATATCTTCACATGAGGGTAAAAAAAAACAGTAAATGGAGATGAAATTCAAAGGAGTTTGTGTCAGTAAAGCTTTATTGGGTTAGAGACTCTAACAGTTTTTTGAAGATTTTCTTTATGTTTAGAGAGAGGGGAAGGGAGGGAGAAAGAGAGGAAGAGAAACATCAGCGTGAGAGAGAAATACTGATTGCTTGCCTCTTGTACACACCCTGACCAGTGACCGAACCCACAGTCCAGGCATGTGCCCTGACCAGGAATCGAACCAACAGCCTTTCACGTTATGGGACAATGCCCAACACAGCCACACCCGTCAGGGCGAGACTATACAGTTTTCTTCATCATCTTACAGGGCCTGGCAAATGGTAGGTGCTCGGTAACTGTTGAATAAATGGGCACAACTCTGTTGTTGCTGCTGCTGCTTTAAAGATTTTGATTGTAAGAAATGTGAAAATTATTAGCTAAAATGAAGTAAGTAATTACTTGGAGATTGATTTAGTTACATATCAGTACTGAATGTTGAGAGCTGCATTTAAATATTTCAAACATCTTTTAACTCCCAAGAGATTTGGGGCTTTTTTTAATTCAATATTTTTCAAGATATAAATGAGTAAATATAACACACATCATATAAGAATAATAAAACAAATACTCATGTACTCATTGTCCAGCACTGGAAATAAATTATTACCTATTTGTCTGCCCCACTCCAGTCTTATCATCCCTTTACCTTCTCCCTGAGAGTAAGCATTATTCTAAATGATGTGCTTATTCTCTTGCCTTTTTCCTTCAGTTTTACTAAACATAGGTATATTCCCCAAATAATGACTTAAGCTTCATATGTTTTGAATTATATCTTATATGTTATATCATATGTTAGATCATAGTTTTCACTCAATATTTTTGAGATTCATACATGTCGTGCAGGTAACTGCAATTTATTCTTTTTATCTCTGTATGGTATTCCATTGTATGACTGTATCTCTGTTTATCTACTCGTCTTTTGATGGACAATTGGGCTTTTTAAGTTTTTGATAATTCTTCATAATCTACTACTGTGAACATTGTTATAGATATTTCCCAGTGTACATGTATAAATGTTTGTGCAGAATAAATACCAAGGAGGAGAATATCTGGGTGTTAGACATGTACATTTTCAACTTTATACAGTACTGCCAAATTTGTTTTCTTAGATATTTGTATTTATACTCTTACTGACAGTGTATGAGAGTTACCAGGGCTTCACAGCCTCTAACATTAGCTATTATTTGACCTTTTATTTATTCCCAGTGTGGTGGCTGTGAATGGTCTCGTGGTGGCTTTAATTTATGTTTCCCTAATTTGTAATGAGAATGAAAATTTTTTCATGGATTTACTAGCCATTTGTATAAACTTCTGTGAAATGTCTATTTGTGTCTTCTCATCTTTTTGTCAATTTGTAGGCATTCTTTATTTACTCTGTATACTAATCCATTGTACAAATATCTTTTCCCAGTTCTGGCTGGCCTTTTCAAAGTGCAGGGACAATGCTGAAAGGGATGACAAGACTTATCTCCAGGGTCCATAAGGTGAGTCCTAACTGACCTAAACGCTTTGTACAAACTGTTTGCAGGTGGATTTCTTTTGTTTAGATGGATTTATTATATCTAGAATTAAATGCTCTGGAGAGCTGCAATTTAATTTAAACTTTAATTTACTAGTTCACATTCAAAAGAACAGTCACACTTCCATTTCTCTGTCCATTCACTTCACTCCCAGCTGCCCTAAAAATCTTGAAGTATCAGGTCTCAGTAGAATAGTTGCTGGAATTTACCATGTCATAGGAAAATTAACATTTTTTTTAAAAGCTTGATAGCATGCACACCCACGGACATGAACCAAGGGGGTGGGGAATGTCAGAGGGAATGGGGGTACCAGGCAGAGGGGGGCAAAGGGAAAAAATTAGGATAATAGCATAATCAATAAAATATATTTTAAAATATTAAAAAAAATAAATAAAAAAAAGCTTGATAGCAGTTATCTTTATTAACTTTTTTTAAAATATATTTTATTGGTTATGCTATTACAGTTGTCCCATTTCCCCCCTTTTATTCCCCGCCGCCCCACACCCTCCCCATTCCCCACCCTTTAGTTTTTGTCCATGGGTCATACACATAAGTTCCTTGGCTTCTACATTTCCTATACTATTCTTAACCTCCCCCTGTCTGTTTTCTAACCTACCACTTATGCTACTTATTCTCTGCACCTTTTCCTCCTCTCTCCCCCTCCCACTCCCCTGTTGATATCCTTCCCTGCCTTATATAAATCCCTTTAACATTTCATATAATAAAGGCTGGGTGATGATGAACTCCTTGAACTTGACCTTATCTGAGAAGCACTTTATCTACCCTTCCATTCTAAATGAAAGTTTTGCTGGATAGAGTATTCTTGGATGCAGGTTCTTGCCTTTCCTGACTTGGTATACTTCTTTCTAGCCCCTTCTTTCCTGAAAGCTCTTTTTTGAGAAATCAGCTGACAGTCTTATGGGAATTCCTTTGTAGGTAACTGTCTTTTCTCTTGCTGCTTCTAAGATTCTCTCCTTATTTTTAATCTTGGGTAATGTATTTATAATGTGCCTTGGTGTGTTCCTCTTTGGGTCCAACTTCTTTGGGACTCTCTGAGCTGCCTGGACTTCCTGGAAGTCTATTTCTTTCACCAGCTTGGGGAAGTTCTCCTTCATTATTTGTTCAAATAAGTTTTCAATCCCTTGGTCTTCCTCTTCTCCTTCTAGCATCCCAGACTCAGATGTTGGGACGTTTAAAGATGTCCTGGAGGTTCCTTATTGCTTTGTCTGAGGCTGGACACTGCCAGGTGCCTACTGCTTGACCTCTTTTTAAATGAGGGACTTCAAGACTAGACAACATGGCTCTTTTCACTTTATTGCATGAAGGAGTTACACTAGTCCAAGTTAAAAGCAGGCCCCAAATGCTTACACTATACAAGCTGTGAGGTTTTTAAATTTGTGAGCTGGACTGTAGGGAAGATCTACTCATTGTAGGGGAATCCTCACTTAAGCTTTAGTGAGCCTAAAGCACTTAAAACCCATGAACCTTCAGCTGATCGTCCTTAGCCAGTCCAATCTCTCCGAGGAACTGGCATGCGTTCCTGTGCTGGTCACCCTGTAGCTGAATTACTTCTTCATATTCTGGATGTTCATTTATAGTACCATTACAGGCAAATTTCTTCTTAAATGCCTTCACTAGTGTCTTTTTATTATAATCATCAGCAATTTCTTAGACAGTAGTAAGGGTCTTCTGTCATTTCTCTGTTGAATTCTCATGTGGATATAATCCTCAGTGCCAGCAGGAAGCAGATCATCACCCTTACATGTATCAGCAAAGAGGACAAAAGAGTGGAGGTTCTAGATAGCAGACATTCTATACAATTACTTTTCCTCGGTGGAAAGAGTCTGTGGTGGGAGAAGGTGGGCAAGGTGGACGGAGTGTCAGGAAGTAAAGGGGACTGATGGGTGAGGTTGTTGAGTCCTCAGCAACTGGGCCCAATTATCATTTCCTAATGAAATACTTAAAAATGTTGCCAATTTAGACCTTAAGCATCTGATAGTTGAATAAAATTATAAAATCATGTATTAAAAAACATTCTGTTGTTGCCCTGACTGGTGTGGCTCAGTGTGTTGGGAGTCTTCCCACAAACCGAGAGGTAGCTGGTTCAATTCCCAGTCAAGGCACATGCCTGGATGGCAGGTCAGGTCCCTGGTTTGGGGAGTGCAAGAGCCAACTGATCGATATTTCACTCACACATTGATGTTTCTCTCCCTCTCTTTTTCCCTTCCTTTCCCTATCCAAAAATAAATAAATACAACCTTTAAAAAAGATTCTGTTGTTTTCATTCTTTCATTTATTTAGCAGTTGCCATATGGCAAGTGCTAAGGATTTTAAGATGCCTTGTTTCACTAATGGATTCTATTTTTTGGCCATTCATTATGTGGTAGGCGCTACGCTAATGCTTTACTTGTTTAATCCTCATAACGAACCCACAAAGTAGACCATATCTTTGTTTCACAGATACAGAAATTGAGATACAGAAATTGAATAGAAAAGCTAAGTATCTTGTCTAAGGTAACAGGCTGTGAAATTGCAGAGCCCAGGCTGGATACCAGGTCTGTCTGACTTCAAAGCCTGTGGCCTTAACCACTGTGCTATATCGCATTTTATGGTCCATGTTCTCTAGGACCTCAAAGTACAGTAATAGAAGCATGAATAAACGGTTGTTACAGTATGGTGCTGTTACTGCACCCTGCAGGAGCACCTGACCTGCATTGGTAGGATCCAGAGGAAATTCTCCCAGAGCTGAGACCTGGAAGAAGAGAACTAAGCCAGAAGGGCTTCGTCACTTCCATCTCATTGTTTAGTTGCAGATTAGACTTCCTAGAGAGGCAACTCTTCCTCCTATAGAATTCACCTTTTTTCCAAGGGGTTCATGATAAACCTCTGCACATAAAATAACCCATTATTATAAAATGAAAACAAAAGCAAGGATCAACGGGGATGGATTCTGGTCTCAACTGGTTACATTAAAAGGCTAAAGTTTCTTCTTCCTTAAATAGCAGATAAGAAAGACTTGAGTCCAAAATGCAGAAATGTCTGAAGAATGCTGTGCTGGTTGGAGATTGGTTTAGAGTAACCGTCTTGGTTTGCTCATGAATGCTGTTCTTACATGCGTGGTGTTCATTCTGGAACTGTGTAGAGGCTGTTGTACTTATGGTTGTTTTCCCTGGAAACGAGACTAGCTGGGCGATGCCATATATAATGCTGTCAGAAGTAAGGAATCCATTTTGCTAGCACTTAATTTGCTTCAAAAAGCAGTTATCTAAAGTCTAGGCTTCTTGTAAAAATAGCTCCACCTTGTGGCCCTTGAGTATCTTTAATTTTCCACTTGACTGGTGCTTTTTTTTTTTTTTTTTTTTTTGGTAAGGACATGGTGCTTTCTCTCCCGTAGCATTAAGAAAACTAAGTCCTATCAATAGTAGAATATACTATTCAGATTGCTGTACTGTGGTAACAGGCCCTGAATTTTCATTGACTTAACACCACAAAGAGTATTACTTATGATGTGTGCATGCGCTTTGTTTTGTTTTTGCTGTTGTATTTCGAAAGTGGTTTACAGACAAATGTGGGAGGGGTTCGACATAGAAATGAAGTTCATCTTGGGATGCCATCTCAGCATGTATGTTGCCACAGCAGGGGAAGAAAAGAGAGAATTTATATCCACTCTTAGCTGGCTCTGACTAGAAAAGGCACAAGTTAGACCTACTTACAGTTTATTAACTAGAACTAATCAAATAACCCCAGCCTATTTGCAAGGGAGCCTTGGAAATGTAGGAAATTTAAATATTTGATAAACATTGGTGTTTGCCATTCTTAGACAGAGTTGGAGCAACTCTGTTAAATCTACACGTTCTGCTTCAGGGGTTTCTGTGTGCAGTTCATTGAGTTGAATTAGTGCAGTTTACTTTCACTTAGCTAGATGCTTTACGTACTCCCCATTATATGTCTCTAATGAAAGATTGTTTATTCCAGGGCACAAGTATGAAGTATTTGTGGTATTAGGTACTTAGAGAAATACAAAAACAAATAAAATCTGATGTGTTCTCTTCCAAGTGTGTGGCCGAGAATGGGAAACAAACTTGTATATAAGATAGCATGATATAATAAAAATAATGGAGACTTTGGAGTCAGACAAACTTGGATTTGAATTCTAGCTTTACCACATACAAACTCTGTGACCTTAGGCAAAATTACTTAATTTCCCTGAACCTGGGTTTCCCTCATCATAAAACAGGCATGATAATATTCTACCTATCTAATAACATTCTGAGCTGAAAAATGTGTTTAAAACTATATTGTAGCCCTGGCTGTGTGGCTCAGGGGATTGAGCGCTGGCTGTGCTCTGACTGTGAACCAAAAAGTCGCAGGTTCAATTCCCAGTGAGAGCACATGCCTGGGTGAGGCTAGGTCCTTGGTTGGGGGGCATGCAAGAGGCAACTGATCGATGTTTCTCTCCCTCCCTTTCTCCCTTCCCCTCTCTCTCTAAAAATAAATAGGAGACTTTCGGCCAAGATGGAGGCGTAGATCAATACACTTTGTCTCCTTGCAAAACCAAAAGAAGGCCCTGGCTGGTGTAGCTCAGTGGATTGAGCACAGGCTGGGAACCAAATGGTCCCGGTTCAATTCCCAAGCAGGACACATGCCTGGTTTGCAGGCCAGGTCCCCAGTGAGGGCCATGTGAGAGGCAACCATACATTGGTGTTTCTCTCCCTCTCTTTCTCCCTCCCTTCCCCTCTCTTTAAAAACAAATAAATAAAATCTTTAAGAACAAAACAAAAAAAAAGGATGACAACAACAAAAATTTAAAAACAAAACAATAACCAGAACTTGCAGAAAATCGAGCTATACAGAAGTCTGACAATCAAGGAGGTAAAGAAGAAGCATTCATTCAGACTGGTAGGAGGGGCGGAGACGGGCACCCTGGGACAAGAGGACACATGGCAAGGTGGCAGCTAGAGGAATGGGTGGGCAAGGCGGTCCCATATTTGCGTGCGGATAAACCAGGAGGAACATCTGGGGAGCAAGACAGACCACACAACCCAGGGTTCCAGCTCAGGGAAATAAAGCCTCAAAACCTCTGGCTGTAAAAATCCTATGGGGGTTGCAGTGGCGGGAGAAACTCTCAGCCTCACAGGAGAGTTTGTTGGAGTGACCCACAGGGTCCTAGAATGTACACAGACTCACCCACCCAGGAACCAGCACCAGAAGGGCCAAATTTGCTTGTGGATAGTGGTAGAAGAAACTGAAAGCTGACCAACAGCTGAGCAAGCAGCATTTCTCCTTCTTAGACCCCTCCCCCACATACAGGACCACAACCCAGCAATATGGGTTGCCCCACTCTGGCAAATACCTAAGGCTTCACTCCTAACAATGTAACAGCTTCAACAAGACAAAGAAATATGGCCCAAATGAAAGTACAAATCAAAACTCCAAAAATAGGACTAAGCAATGAAGAGATAGCCAACTTATCAGATGCGGAGTTCAAAACGCTGGTAATTACGATGCTCACAGAAATTGTTGAGTTTGATTGCAAAATGGAGGAAAAAGTGAAGACTATGCAAAGTGAAATAAAGAAAAACACACAGGGAACCAACAGTGTAGGAATGGAAACTGGGACTCAAATCAACAATTTGGAGCAGAAGGAAGAAATAAACATTCAACCAGAAAAGAATGAAGAAATAATAATTTTTAAAAATGAGGAGAGGCTTAGGAACCTTTGGGACAACTTTAAATGTTCCAATACCCAAATCATAGGGATACTAGAAGGAGAATAGGAAAAGCAAGGAATTGAAAACTTGTTTGAAGAAATAATGAAGAACTTCCCCAATCTGGTAAAGGAAATAGACTACCAGGAAGCCCAGAGAGTCCCAAAGAAGTTGGACCCAAAGAAGCACACACCAAGGCACATCATCATTAAGTTACCCAAGATTAAAGATAAGGAGAGAATCTTAAAAGCAGCAAAAGAAAAGGAGACAAAGGAGTTTCCATAAGGCCATCAGCTGATTTCTCAAAAGAAACCTTGCAGGCAAGAAGGGGCTGGAAAGAAGTATTCAAAGTCATGAAAGGCAAGGACCTACATCCAAGATTACTCTATCCAGCAAAGCTATCATTTAGAATGGAAGGGCAGATAAAATGTTTCCCAGATAAGGTCAAGTTAATAGAGTTCATCATCACCAAGCCCTTATTATATGAAATGTTAAAGGGACTTATCTAAGAAAAATAAGATGATCAAAAATATGAAAGTAAAATGACAACAAACTCATAATTATCAACAACTGAATCTAAAAAACAAAAACTAAGCAAACAACTACAACAGGAACAGAATCACAGAAATGGCGATCACATCGGGGGTTATCAGTGGGAGGGGGAGGAGGGAGAATGGGGGAAATGGTACATAGAATAAGAAGCGTAATTGGCAGGTACAAAATAGAGGAAGGTTAAGAATATAGGAAATGGAGAAGCCAAAGAAGAACTTATACGTATGACCCATGGACATGAACTAGGGGAGTGGAAATGCTGGTGGGTGGGATGCAAGGCAGAGGGGAATAAAGGGTAGAAAAAAATGCTACAACTATAATAGCATAATCAGTAAAATATATTTTTTTATTTGTTAAAGATTTTTAAAATTCATTTTAGAAAGGGGAAGTGAGGAAGAGAGAGAGAAAGAAACATCAATGTGTGGTTACCTCTCATGTGGCCCCCACTGGGGACCTGGCCCACAACCCAGGCATGTGCACTGACTGGGAATCGAACCTGCAACCCTTTGGTTCACAGCCCGCGCTCAATCCACTGAGCTACACCAGCCAGAGCCAATAAAATATATATTTTTTAAATTAAAAAATAGGCCTGGTTGGTGTAGCTCAGTGGATTGAGTGTGGGCTGGGAACCACAAGATCCCGGTTCGATTCCCAGTCAGGGCACATACCTGGGTTGCCGGCCAGGTCCCCTGTGGGGGCCATGTGAGAGGCAACCATACATTGCTGTTTCTCTCCCTTTCTTTCTCCCTCTCTTCCCCCCTCTCTAAAAAAATAATAAATAGCCCGGCTGGTGTAGCTCAATGGATTGAGCGTTGGCTGGGAACCAGAGGGTCCCGGTTCGATTCCCAGTCGGGGCACATGCCTGGGTTGCGGGCCAGGTCCCCAATGAGGGCCATGTGAGAGACAACCATACATTGCTCTTTCTCCCTCCCTTCTCCTCTCTCTGAAAATAAATAAAATATTTAAAAAATAGAATAATAATAATAAATAAATAAAATCTTTTAAAAAAAGAAAAGAAAAAGAGGGATTGTCATCATCCATTTAAAAAAAATTAAAAAATAAATTTAAATAAAGAACCTCCATATTGCCTAGTACCTAATAGGTATTGAGTTAACGAAAGCCATGAATGCCGTTCAAGGCAGAATAAAAATGTCATGCAGTACAAACAAAGTGCTGGTGTCTGGCCAGGTGCCTCAATTGGTTGGAGCGTTGTCCGGATACACCAAGTTTGCAAGTTCGATCCCAGTCAGGTCACATACAACAATCATTCAATGAATACATAAGTGGAACAGCAGATCATCGCGCACGCGTGTGTGTGTGTGTGTGTGTCTCTCCCACCGCCCCCATCTCTCTCTAAAATGAATAAAGACAAAGAAAGTGCTATCAGCAGTGAGGAGAAAATAATTACTTTTGACTGGAGGTGTCTGGAAAATCTTCACAGAGTGTGACATTTTAGATGATCCTTAAAGGAGGAGTAAGATTTAAATAGAAAAGATAATTGAAGTAAAATAAGCAGAAGTATAGAGGCATAAAAGTTAGTAACATTCACATGGGCACAGGGCTGGAATATGGAGTTCATATAGGGATGCAGCTAGAGAGGTCAGTTGAAGTGATGGCCTTGACTACCATGCTAAGGATTTTGGGACTTATTTTGACATCACTAGAAAACCATCCAAGCATTTTGATTAAAAGAAGGTTAAACTTATTATTTGGGAGGACAAATCTTTTGGACTATGAAAGATGAGAAGTCAAAGATTTAGAGATAAAGATGCCAACTAGAAATGGACATAAGTATTATGAGGGGTGGTACAAATATATAATACACATTTTATTCACTCATGAAGCCGCTTGGTGAGACTAAATATAAATACAGGCAGCTTTTATGTTACCTTTTGATTTATCAGGAAACTCCCTAGTTATAGCCATCTGTCATACTGCTCCTGCTGGCTTCATATTCTAATCTTGACCTTGTAACTGGCATCTTTCACCTCTGTACAAGCCTGTTATCCTCAAACTCAGTTTGGGGGTTCTCCAGTTAGCATTTTGTCAGATTTGTCTCCTAAATCATCCTCTTCCCGCCCCCACAACCTCCCGTCCCTTCCCAGTTCACAGGTTTCCGTGTACAGTTCCCTGAATTGCTTGTAGAGCAGTGGGTTTGTTTGTTTTTTTTAAAGATTTTATTTATTTTTAGAGAGAGGGGAAGGGAGGGAGAAAGAGAGGAAGAGAAACAGTAATGTATGGTTGCCTCTCACATGGCCCTCACTGGGGACCTGGTCTGCAACCCAGGCATGTGTCCTGACTGGGAATCGAACCGGGACCCTTTGGTTCCCAGCCCGCGCTCAATCCACTGAGCTACACCAACCAGGGTTTCGTTTTTGTTTTTGTTTTTTGTTTGTTTGGTTTTTTAGCTGGATGTTTTATATACTCCCTGATTTTTTTATCCATAAAATTCTTTACTCCAGAGCACAGCTAGCAAGAAAATTGTTGCAGGAAGTGTAATTATACCTATCAAGTAGGAACACTGCACTAATCCCCTAGTAACTGAAGTAACTGATTACTGGACAGCTGAGAGTTGTACATTACTGGCTACCAGTCACCACTCTGGGCAAGAGCGTTAAAAGAAGTTTCCTGCTTTAGGCTAATGCTCCTGAATAATCTCTAATGGAATTGTTTGTCTCCATTTGCAGCAGAGCCCTGATGTGGCAACACAAGCTGAAACAGATCGGTTATACTGAAACAGCATAAATAATGTGCTTGGACGTAGAGAATTGAAATAATAACAAGGGTCCTCATTTCACATAAAACTAAAATGTATGTTAGTGGCATTTTCCCCTATTGCAGACATTGCTTAAAACCTCAGTGTTGTAGCAAGCATAAATAGTTTTATAATTCCAAAACACTAAAACAGTTTCTTTTCTAGTTGGACTCTGGACGTTTTTTGCACATGGGGACCCAGGTACCCCAAAGCCTTGCTGCTCACCTGGATAGCCAGGTTTCAGTGGAGAGTCCCAGAGCGGTTTCCCGCACCAGTGAG
>PVJI01018065.1:0-34195 GCA_004026765.1 Micronycteris hirsuta
CAGGGTGATGTAGAATAATATAGGAAATGGAGAAGCCAAAGAACCTATATGTACAACCCATGGACATGAACTAAGAGAAGGAATGCTTGAGGGAAGGGGGGTATTAGGTGGTAGGGGAAAAAGGGGACAAAAAAGAATGGGACAATTGTAATAACATAATAAAATATACTTAAAATATTTGAATTTTATTAAAATACATTCTTATAGAACAATCCTTTTTATTATTTTTTCATGGGCATTAATTTTTATATAAAAACAGTATACAAAAACATAAATAATATGTCCTCTGTTGAAATATATATGAATTTATGATAAATGTCTGCTTTAAATAATGGTGTTTTAACTATTGAGTAATTGTTCAAAGTCCAGCAAAAAATAGAATTAGGTTGTAAACTGTTTAGATATATGAAAACAACAACAAAGAGAGCATTATACTTTCACTGAAGAAGTCTTTGAAACATTTTCTAAGATACGCTTATATTTGCCAATGCGTTGTTCACAGAAAAGAGTCAGCTATTTTAACCAATAATTGAAATTAGTATTGTTCGATTTTATTTAGTAGTTTCCCACTAAAAGAATGTATCAGATATAATTCAAATAAATATATATGATCTATAATGATGGAGTAAATATATATTCAATAAATTAAAGAAATAATCTAATAGAAAGGAATAAAAGTCATTTCCCCTTTATTTTTATCTTTCCATAAGTTCATTGTATACTCAGCATCTTTTCAAAATGTACAAAAGGAAACAATTTCTGATGATAAAAATTTAATCAGATCACCTGCAGGAAGGAACATTTAGGGATAATTGCTGTGTGCTGTATCACTTCCTTCATCCTGATCCTGTGGGTGCATGTGAGGTAACATTACTAATGCTTTTTGTCTTTTGGGAGGTATGTGTAATTATTCTGTGCCTCACTGGCCTATGACTATATGCTCAATGCTTTAATGAGAATTGCCCTTGCCTGTCTGCACAACGCGCTAAAAGAAAACCAAATCCCTTTTCTGAACTTCAGAGACTCTATCCTTGCCATGTATTATTCATTTTAAGTAAGTTAATGTCATTGGGAGACAGAGTTTGTACCTTGCATGATAAAAGATTTTAAGAGGGGTGCAGTTAATTACTTATTGCCCATGCTGTGGTGTGCTTTTCCATATGGTCTTTTTTTTAAGCATATGAATGACAAGAGCTAATCAGGGCAAAGTCATAAGCAGAACTTTTTATGTTAAAACTTTCATATATCAGTGTCTGGAGCACTAGCTAATTCCAGTTTTTCAGTCAGAACCTGCACGAATAGTTTAGCACCTGGTGTTTCTCAACATGCTTATTTTAGTTCTTTGGTTTCTTAAACCAAGTACAGAATTATCTCTCAAGTGCTTCAATTGCATGTGTCGGTGACCTTGAAATGAAAGTTTTATTAGCAGGAACACCTGCGTTCTCACGGGAAACATATTAAAACTTTTAAACCACCACTGTGGGTCTAATTTTGAAGTGGTGAAAATCCAAAATATACCTAATGGAAAGGATGTTATAACATTTCTTTTCTCTCTTTTTAAATTTTATTTATTTATTTTAGAGAGAGGGAAGTGGAGGGGGAAAAAGAGGGAGAGAAACATCAATGTGTGGTTGCCTCTCACAGGCCTCCTACCCGAGACCTGGCCTGCAACCCAGGCATGTGCCCTACGCTGAGAATCGAACCCGAGACCTTTTGATTTGCAGACCAACACTCAATTCACTGAGCCACATGAACTAGGGCACATTTTTCTTAATTGTCTTGAATTATACAAAAGAAGACAAAACGCTCCCTTTATGTTTTCTAATTTTGAAGGTGGGCTTTAAAATGTTCCTTAATTGACAAATACTTTTTCTGATACAAGCATTGTAAATCAACACATGTAATGATTATTGGAACTGAAGAATAAAAAGTTGAGCTGTTCAGCTCTAGAAGGTCTGCATCAGGCAAGGCTGGGGCCAGCAATCTTGCTGGGTGGGTTGCCTATGCCTTGGCAAGCCACACTTGCACAGTAGCCCACTGTTTTTACATCATTGGTCTATGACGTTGAATGCTTTTGGAAATTTGGTCTAAAGCACAGGCGGCAAACACAAGGCCCACAGGCCAAATCCAGCCCTTTACCTTGTTTTATCTGTCCCGGCACCTTGTTTCTACCCGGCGGCAGCACCGAGCTCTTACTTAACAGTTAAGGAGTAGTTACATTTATACAGTCCTAAAATTACATTCAGTCCTGAAGGAACTGCAAGGCTGATGTGGCCTCCGGTAAAAATGAGTTTGACACCCCTGGTCTAAAGCTTCTCTACACTAGGCCTCAGTTTGGCCACTGCATGTTAAAATGATAGAAATAGAAAGGACTTAAATTATTTTAGAGTAACTTATTTTATAGTTAAGAAAACAGAGTGCTAGAAGTTAGAATGATTCAGTTAAGGTTAGTTTACTTCTTTATGCTTCAATGACATTAAATATCTCAATATTAAAATAAATTATAAACATACATCTATCATTTGCTATTCCTAAATAGGTATCAAAAACATAATCATAATGCAGATTTTTAAAGTTTATTTTTATCACTGGCATTTTTATTTTTCCTTATTCAACTATTGGAAATGCTTCCTCTATACTGAATATAAGAATATGATTATCAAGGAAGCTGGCCGCAGCATAATGTGTTTGTAGAGCAGAAATTTGATATGATTTAAACACAAATGTAAGATGTATTTTGGTTTTATAATTTACGTATTATGTATTAGTGAGCTTGATTTGCCATACAAAAGGGAATTTGCACTTGGAAAGATTTTCTTGCCTTGTGTTTTTATGATGTTTAATGATACTATTATTTTTCTTAAATAAAAAAGGATACTTAACTATAATCTTAGTTTCCTTATACTTTAATTATAATTTTATTTAAAAAACCAATATTTTTCATGTTGTCATTTTAGAAAGAGATGTTTGGCAGAAGGTAGAAAAAAAAGAAAAATTCAGTATAGTAGTAATGAAATAAAACTAATCAAGACATTAAGGCCAAGTCCAATTTGGTAATGATGAAAGAGCAACTATATTCTTAGAGCATAAAGGCAGCAGCGCGAACTGATGTGGTTTCAGTTCAGTCCCACGGAGGAGCAGACGCACGTTGCGTTGACAGATGCAGACTCCGCGGAATCAGGCTCTTGAGTGGGAATCAGGAAAGCGGAGTCTGTGTTCAGCTTTACAAGTAATTTGCAGAGCTCCTATTTTGTATCACAAATTTTTAATCTATGGCTATTGCAATTCTCATCTTTTTCTTATCCAGAAATTTTGATGGTCCATGAATTCTATTAGAGGGTGCTTGGTAAATTAGACAATGCTTTGTGTGTTTTTTTTTTTTAAATTTAAGTATAGTTGGTATATGATATTATATTAGCTCTGTTAGTTTCAGGTCTACAATATAGTGGTTTAACATTTTTATACCTTACAATGTGATCACTCCACTAATTCTAGTAATCATCCATCACTGTGAAAATTTATCACAATCTTATTTAGTATATTCCCATTCCCTCTCTGGTAACCCCTTTCACCTCTGTTTCTGATCTTTTGTTTGTTCATTTTTTTAAATATTCTACATTGAAGTAAAACCGTATGGTATTTGTCTGTCTCTGACTTATTTCAGTTAGCAAAATACCCTCTAGGTTTATCCATGTTGTCATAGTCATAAATGGCAAGACTAAGTTCTTTTTAATGCTCGATAATATTCATATATATACATATATTCATAGGCATAAGTATATATATAGGAATATTTCTGACAAAGGATACAGGAATATATAATGAAATAAAGACAGTCTATATATTCATATATATACATAATATCCATATATACACACATGGATACACAATATCCCTATATTACATATATAAGTGTGTGTGCATATATACGTGTGTTTGTGTATATGCATATGAATTACTGTCGCTCTCTCCATTTATGTCCATCAATATTTGCTTTATATATTTAGGGACTCCTATGGTAGGTGCATAAAGGTTTGCAAGGATTTTATCCTCTTGTTGAATTGACCCCTTTATTATTATATAATGTGCTTCTTTGTCTCTCGGTTGAGCCTGTGTCTTAAAGTCTATTTTCTCTAATGTAAGTATTGCTACATTGTTAATGTAAGTATTTTTCTTTCCTTTCACATGAAATATCATTTTTCATCCCTTTATGTTCAGTCTTTGTGTGCTTTTCGATCTGAAGTGGGTCTCATTATTTATATTTATATTCCTTTGATTTTTCCTTCTTTTTCTTACAGAAGTCCCTTTAAAGTTTCTTGTTATAGTGGTTTAAATGATAGTCCTGCTGGGTAGAGTAGTCTTGGTTATAGGCTGTTGCTTTTCATCAATTTGAATATTTTTTGCAAATCTTTCTGGCCCGAAAGTACCTGTTTAGATATATTTTATGGGAGCTTTCTTGTATGTAACTAACTGTCTTTCTCTTTCTGTTTTTAAGATTTTTTTATTTAATGGAAAAATAGAATGAAATTGAAAAATAAATAAAAATGATTTAAAAAAGAAAGATTTTTTTTGTTGTCTTTAACCTTTACCATTTTAATTATGTGTACTGATGTGAGCCTCTTTGGGTTCATCTTGTTTAAGATTCTCTGAGTTTCCTAGACTTGTAGGTCTTTTTCCTTCTCCAGTTTAGGGAAGTTTACAGTCATTATTTCTTCAAATTGTTTCTCTATTCCTTGCTTTCTTTCTCCTCCACCTGAAACCCTATGATACAAATGTTGTTATGCTTGAAGTTGTCTCAGAGGTCCCTTAATCTATCTTTATTTTTAAAAATTCTTTTTTTTTTTTACTGTTCATTTTGGTGTTTTCTGCTACTCTGTCTTCCCATTGCTGATTTGATCCTCTGCTTTATCTAATTTGCTGTTGATTCCCTTCTAATATATTCTTCATATCAATTATTGTATCCTTCTTTTCTGACTTTTTATGGTTTCTATGTCCTTTTTTATGCCTACTATCTCTTTTTTGATGTTCTCACTGAATCCATCTATTCTTCTCCTAAGTTCCTTGAGAATCCTTATAAATATTGTTTTGAACTCTATCTGGTAGATAGATTGCTTGCCTTCAGTATCTTTCACAAAAGCTGTTCCTCATTTTCTCTTATTCCTTTACCTGTTCTTCTATGCAAATCTCTCTTTCCTTATTCTCAGCTATACCTCAATGTTTGATATCCCAGAAATCTTTTTGCAGGCTAACCTCTTTGCTAAGTTTGAAGACTCAGCTATGCCTCTTTTTGTTTGGGAAGATTACTTAAACCTGTTGACCTTTAGTTTATTAAATGTGTAATGGCAAATCATTATATTACAAGGTTACTTTAAAGGGACAGTTTCTAGCACAGTGCCTGATACATCATTGGATTTACATAAATTGCAGTGATAGCCTAGGTGTACAGCCACAGACTTTAAGTGAATCTGGCTGCAACAGTTATCTCACTTTTAGCCTTTAAAATTATGCCCAAATATTCTAGAACTTATGTCTAGTTGAGTCCCTCTTAAGCTTAAAAACTTTCAAAATCTCGAACTGGCTAAAGTTTTGTGGAATTTGAGATCATTACTACTCTGCATTTCAGCCTCCAAGGTTCTGTGTTCACTTCCCACCACTTTTGGAAGACAAGTTTACTCCCCACCATTCAAGGACACCAGAAACCTCGGTGTCCCTCGATCTTGCTTGTTTTGTTTATCCCTGAATGAATTGCCCTTTCTTCATTTTCCTTCATAACTAACCTTCAGCCCCAACCTTAATCCCTGCTTTGAAGCCTTTCTGCACTCCCATCCCTTGTTGTATATGGAAGTAATTACTCCCTGCTCTGGAAACCCTTTATCATTTGTTCTTACAGCTAATTATAAAAGTTGACTTTTGTTAAATTTTATTATATTCTTGACACTCTTACCAGTGTCTTACATGTATGAATTTATATTTTGGGGGAAGGCACCATTATTATCCACATTTTATAGATAAGAAGCTCAGGCACAGAGTGGTTAAGGAACTTGGCCTCACATCAGTCAGTGGTGGAGCAAGGCGCTGACCCAGGCAGGCTGTTCACGCAGTCACTGCTTCCTCCGCACTGCCTCCCGATGGTGTTCGCCACTGGATGGGCTGTTGCACGCCCCAGTCACATCCTTGACTTAGTGAAGACCCAGCCCCGTGCTGTACACAGATTAGTTTGGCAGTAGCAAGTGCAATGACAGGCAATTAGGATATAAGCCCTCTAGGGCTCTGTAAGTGAGAGCAGTTTGCAAATGAGTTTTGTTGTTAAAGTGCTTTTGAAAGGGTAACTATCCATAATACTGCACAATCAACTTATATTACTTAGGGAGTGATTATTCATTTTTGTGGCTTGCTTTTTTGTCATTTACTGACTTCACCTCTGGCCCATCATTCCCGTTTTTTTGCTATTTCTCTGCTCATTACCATGTCCAATAGAAGAAGAGAGAGGAGATGAATTCTAATAATTTAAGTTTTCCTCCTTGTTGGCTGCTAGAGTAAGGAAAGGTTAAACTGCTGGAGAATGTCAGTTTAAGGTTATCCTATGGAATTTTATGTACATGTACTTATTTTTCATTGTTATCCGTAACCAAAGTCATTTACAATGTAAGAGCCATGTGTTGTGTACTTACTATGGCCTGAGCTTTGTGAACTGCATTAATTGTTCTCTTAAGAAGTATAAGCTTTATCTTGTATTTCCAAACTTTTAAATAGGTCCAATCTGAGAAATCTCATAAAATAATTTTGACAGTGTGTGCATTAATCGACTGAGGAGTATACATAAGTGCACCACTGTAAAAATTCTGACTTAAGGAAATTTTGTTCATTTCTCCTGGGCCGAATATAAGCCTTCTCCTATCTTATTTCTACATTGTGCTTCAATTCCCAGTCCCGGGATTTTCCCTGATAGCACCCTTCCGGACACATGGAGGTGGTTCCCAAACACATCACATGCACGTACCCTCTGGCGTTTGTCACACCTGGTGCACCCTCCATCTCACATTTCTGTTGTGAGCTCTCTCCTGCCTTTGAAGCCCAACCAGGAAGCGGAAATCTCAAGGAGAGTGTCTCTGGGAACCGCCTTGTTCCTGGCTTGCCCTCCTGCTGTAAACTCCTGTAATGCTTGCTACCTCTATTGGTGACACTTAGTCTTGATATTCGTATCCTTTTCTGCCTGTCCTGTCTCACTTACTGGTTTCATATAATAATGATAATACAAACTGCCATGTATTGAACATTTTCTTAGAATCAGGCACTGTACTAAGGTTGAACAAATGATCTCATTGACTGTTCACCACAACCCTAGGAGGTAGGCATTACAAAGGAAGTAACAGAGGCTCAGAGAAGTTAACACACTTGCTCTAAATTACACAGCTTGTGAATGGGGGAAACACTGCTTTTTATCATGAGTCTCTTTGGGACCAGAGATCATGTACCATGTCTTTCTCTGAGGATTATTGTGAAGCAACAGTGTGAGAAAACTTGTAGCACCCAAATGTACGAAAGGGACTCTAATCATCTGTGGATAATCATGCTATCTCTTAAGGTACAAATAAAAAGTGTGTGGGTAAATAGCAATAAAAACACCAAGTCAATACTTCTTTATTTGCATAATTTAAAATATCTTTTTATTTATATAGCTCGATAAATAGCAATTTGTTGATGAATAAATGATATGAGAGTACCATAACTTTGTAACTTACTGATAACCATATAATGGTAAGCAATAACAATAATTTTTCTAACATTGGATGGTCACTTAGACCATTACAGATTACAGAAGGAATAGGTTTTGAAAATTTCAAATTTTCAAGTTAATTTTATTATATTATTTCTCAGTTTCTCATATTATCAATGAAACATTTTGTGATGAACTATTTTCCCTGTTGCCTTCCAGGTTTTGAGAATGTTTAACTTGAAAGATGTAATTTTCTAGTTTGTATTAACATCTTCAACAATCTACAGTGTCTCAATTAATAGTGAGTAACTTGTAAAATATTGGCTATTAATAGAATTGTCCCTGAATTTAAATATACATTTCAAATATGTATATGCATATATATTTAGATTTTCTTTGCCTCATTGTTATGCTCCCTGATTTTTCAATCGATTGTTCACTTTTCAAGGCGGAGATAAACAACAGCAGTAGTAAGATCTGGTTATCATGTGTAGGCTTTTGTGCTGATTTTAAAGTGATAGCCATTTTTAAGGTGTCTACTGAAATAACATGTTTCACGCTTGTCGTAATGACTTATGACACCTTTCTTTTCTTTGACAGACAACCTAGAATATTTTCAGTTTATCTAATATATGTCCAATAAAAATCTATTTATGTCTCTATGGGTGTGCACAGCCAAAACGTGAAATAGCGCTGAGTGTCAGCAATTCCTCTTCTGTTAATAAGGATCCTGGAGAAAAATTTGACTCAAACAGCAGGGGCCGCGGTTCTCTTTCTAGCCTCTTTTGAAATCTATTAAGACATTTTTATTGCTACATTTTAAAATCCTGCCAAGAAATTAAATAGATAGTATCTTAACATGGATTACAAGCGATCTTTTCACTGTGGGAAGTTTTCTATGGTTGTTATTACATTTAAAGTCTTTCATCTTTATGTATTTGATCCAGGAGATGTCTTTTTCCTGTGTTTGCTTAAAAAGTGTGTCTTTCATTATTTAATCAACTACAGTAATACAAATAAACTTTATTGGTGATTTTGGGGAAATTGTTTTAAAGTAATAATTATCTTAAGCTATAGTTTATTTGAAGGAATTAAATTAGATGTTTTTCAGTTTGGTTTTAGGTTGTTCAGTGTGCTGAGGCCCGTGTCATCTAGTCATATGATGCTTACGCATGCCTTCCATGCCGTCCTCTCCCCTCCTCTAGAAACTTCTCCACATGCAGGAAAGATTCAGGCAGCGAAGACAAGACTTTCCTCTTCACTCCATCCACTGGCTTTATCTGTATGGCTTTATCTGTGTGACCTTTTCAAAACCCTAGTGCCATGGTCCTCTGACATTCTCCAATCCAAAAATCTTAGATATCTGTTCAATTTCAGCAATTTCCATTCAGCATTTAAAACTTGTCATCACACGGAACTGCTCAATTTCATAGATCTCATGTCTTTGATGGCAAATTTTTCTTCTTCTATTTCTGTCATGAAACCTATTCTTTTCCTTCACTTAACCATCAGTTACTTCATTGCCTTACTGTTCTCTCAGCTGTCCAGCCACTTCCAGATCTCACTTGTCTTTCTAGACAAACCAGACTTGTCTAGTCACTATATCACCTTCTGTCACCCTCAAACTTTTGGTATTCCTTCTTCGTCATTACTCAACCCTAGAGACATCCACGTATCTAATTTGCTTGGACTTGCTTTTTAGTTTCGTTTTGAGATACAAAGTCACATAACTTGATAAATGATCTCTCGTACAAGTCCCATGATTTCCAAATATAAGGAGATGTTGGAAATCAAAGATGGGGTCTAAAATGTTTGTTTGTTTGTTTGCTTGCTTGCTTGCTTGCTTGCTTGCTTGCTTGTTTCAGGGAAGGGCGAGGAGTTCAGCTTGATAGGCTTGGTGGGGAGTGAAGGAGAATGTGGCTGGAGATGTGAATTAGACCTGGGTCACATGATGGTGCAAGTCTTATGTTAAGAAGTTTAAACTCATCCTATAGGTAATAGGGAAGAATTGAGAAAATTGAAGTGAATAAATATTCTTACAGCTACATTTAAAAAAAATAACATGTTGACAACAGTGTGGGAGATAACTGGCGTGCGAAGAGTAATCAAGGGCCATCAGCCTAATTTAGAGGCCACTGAGACTGTGCAGTTATGAGGAATGATGGCCCAAACGGGGCAGCTGGAATAGGAATAAAGAACTGATTCTCTTTCCCCGTGTTCTTCCGTGGACTGCTGTCTTCCATAGCATTCATCATGGTCTGCGGTGCTACAGGAGACTTTCAGAAAACTCTCTGTGGTCTTTAACTGGATGACATGTCAATTCATATTTTTCATAGGAAACAAATTGAATTACCAAGCTGACTATTTTTCCTAGGTAAAGCTTGTTGTATATCTTTACACAAATGGAATTCTTATACATACTGCAGCTAAGGAATATAATATGTAATGTTTGCAAAATGTCTTTGAGGAATATTTCTTTGTGTAGAATTTATGCCAGCATGCTGTTTAATTTCTGTCAAAGAACAGAGATGGTCTTTTTCCTTAGTGCTCCAAATGAAGACCACTGACCCTGCCTCAAATGATTTAAGACTATAATTGAATTGTCACCAAGATGATACAATCTCTGCCAGGGAAATAATAGAAACGTTTGGAAATACTTTCTACTTTTAAAGCAGCCACTAAGCTTGGCCACAGAGCCTGGCTAAGAGTTGGCAGACCTCTCTGGGTTGCCCTTATGGCCCCAGTGATCTATGCCAGTTGAAGGTCCTAGATAACTCTGGCTGAGAATTTATGGCTTTGGAAGAAGGATGGAAGCAGCAAGAATGAAGTCTCAATATCCATTGGCATTGCCTTGAATAAGAAACAAAGGCGTAGTACAGATTCTTTTGACCCATCTCCTCTTTATCTTTTTGTACCCTGCAACTTCCACCTTGTTTTAAAAATAGATTCTAAGGTCTGGACTGAAAAGAAGAGAAGTTTTGTCAGATACTGTAGCATTTCTTATAATTAAATGTCCCTCCTGACCCCACCCTTGCCAAATTTAAGGTGATTTTTGATCTGTGCTGGTAGAAGTAGCTATAACCTTTCAAAAGGCAGCTTCTCTTGAAAAGATTAACAATAAATCAAAATTATATTCTGACTACTGTGACTCAAGTTACCTGCTACATATCCTTAATTTCATGTTTTTCTGTCACTTTGAAGATCTTAGGGGGGTGCATAAGTAAGGTTTTCTTCTGTTCCTCTAGTCATCGTGGAGTAGAAATTTAATTATTAATCTTTAACAAAGTCTACGAAGGAGACATTTACTAATTTAGCCTGCTTTAGTTAGAATGAAATTGATGTCTCACGTAAAACTTTATCTACTAATTTAGTCTGCCTTAATTAGAATGAAATTGATGTTTTACATAAAACTTTGTTTATCATTTATAGTCCTCCTTTTCTGCTTTGTATTAAGGTTGGTATATACTTGCTTTATTCCTCTCAGCCTCCTGCTATGTAAACTTTTGGAAGACAAGGAATGAGTTTCTCATTTTTGGTTCAGTGAAGCCTCTACAGACTGTTTGTCTCAACAGGATTGAAATAGGTTTGTGTGAAATCCAGCCGCTGTCAGCTCAACTGATACCTTACGTCATCTGAACTTACATCAGCATGGCCGTGTAAATATCAATAGGGCATTTTTCAAATTTTGTATTATTCAACACCACTGCATTAAGTACTTACATGTTAAATTTTTTTAGGTACTTGAAGTAGAAAAAGAGAGAAAAACAAAGTCCTGGTCATCTAGTGGGGGCGGTATTTAGTTAGGATTTGGAAATACATTTAATTTTTCTAAAAAAGAATCTTCAATTATTCACTTGAGTAGCTCCATATTATATGACACTAGGCATTTACTCTATAGCGGGCTTCAGCATGATAGAAATACAATATTTAATTCGTGGCTTGTGAGTGGTGTGGAAAATAAAGCGGTTTAACTGAGCAGGGAGGAGAAGTGAATTTTGAAAGTTTTCAATATTCCAGAGCTTTCACTTCCTCTCTCACGGACACACACAAAACCAGACCAAATGGCTCACCCCCTCCATACACACAGATGCAGGATAGGGCAGAGGAGGTTTACAGCTGTGAATATGTGAAATAGTTTATTCTGGTATTATTATTTATTAGTTATTGTATTAGTTTCCATGTGAACAACTGTAAGCCTACTTTAACCCCATCATATTTATGTACATATATACATATACATGTTTGTATGCATTATACATATATACATATGTGTGTGTATACACACATGCATTTGGACAGAGCTATCTCCACTCTAGCATTATCATTGGGACAGGAAGGGATATGATATGAGAAGAATGCCTGTTCTTACTCCCAACAATAAATCCAACTGTAGGCTATATAAAATCCCTGGTGCTAAAGAAGTCAAGGTGAGAAGTACTGGGGGGGTGGGGAAGAAAATATCTGTTGAAATGTTTCTAGATTTCTATTAGTAGAAGAGTGGGAGTCAACTTGGTCCAGTGGTTGCACTGACCCCAAAGAACAGAAATTATGTTCATAACTTAACTCATTTTGGGTTTTGATGCTTCACATTTTTCATTTCAACAATTCTCCATGGGTCTCTTGCATTTCTACATTTCTTAGGAACAAAGGCACTATCTGCCTTGTCTTAAACTATCTATTTAAGGATGTTTGCATAGCAAACAGCATTGGAAGAGAAGGATAATGTCTAGCTCCAGAGCAAAGGGCAGGTAGGGTTTCTGTTTACTATAATAAAGATAACATTTCCTGGGGCAAAAGTTCAAGTAGGCTTACTGCCCACTGCAAAAGGTTTGGGTTTCCTGAAGTCAAGAGTTCTTTTTTTGTAATATGCCCTGCTCTGTATACAGGTGTCACCTGGCTCTCTTTGCAGTGACCGGTTGGAATTGGGACTCAGAGAAGTACAGCAGAAATGATGGTACTCTGGCTACTGCTAGTGCTGTGAGTAAAGAATTAGATTCTGTTTCTGACTCAGGCATATAATGTCTTGAAACTCTGCCCATGAAACTGCCAGGCTAACCTGTAGGCTTGCAAATAGGGGAAGAATCAAACCCTGCACAATTATTGACAGATACAGGAGGTTAGACCTGATTCCCTATTATAGAACCAAATGATGTCAAAATGTGGACACTCCATAGTTATTTATCAGTGACATACCAAATTGTTTCTATCTTTTCTTCAAAAGTCATACAGCTCTATTACTATTATTATTATGAATATGACAAATGTGAGAACAATGCTTTGGATGCTGTAAGTAGAAATATTCCCCCAAGGAATACTGTAAGAGGATAATAAGGTGTTGACTTTTTGTTTGTTTGTTCTTTTAGCTAACTTTCAAGTTTCTAACCTTCTACACAGAGCTCTACTTTATCATTTTCACCTCTTCACAATGCTCTTCCTTTGGAGATTTCATAGCAGACAAAGCCTTGGAGCATTACAGAAGCTAGTTAAGACTGCAAATGCACACAGTGTTAGCAGGCCAAACCTCCGTCACCACCTTGTGTGAACATTAGCAAATGGCAAGAGTGTTCTAAATGTATTGCTTCCAATTTCAGTCTTTTGTTTGGTCTTTTCTGTCCTGGGACTGATTTTCCTCACCTATTACACTGGAAGCCAGATTGCAGTGAGACTTTGCTGTGTATTTTATTGAACATTTTGTGAGATTAAAATCAAAGTACTGAACGCCTTCAGTGGTGTGTGTGTGTGTGTGTGTGTGTGTGTGTGTGTGTGTGTGTGTGTGGTGAACCCACATAAGAAGCTTAGAATAATTTCCCATATTTGTATCAACATTTCTCTTCACAAAGAGAGTTCTTAACAGACAAAAACATGGAGAATACAATTCTTTAGCTTTTTTTTTCCTCTGCAAGACCACTGACAGTGGGATGTTCACTAACACGTTCTAAAGTAGGAATTAGGCAGTGGGTTAAAGCAATTTTTGTGTGTAATTTGGTACTGAGAAAATATCAGTTTTCTTTTAGACCATTAACCTCCTGAGGGCAGAACCTCTGCCTATTCATCTCTGCATTTTCACACTGGGCTCCATCTCTGCAACATTTAAGGTATTCAGTAAATGCTTATATGTTTGAATTCATGAAAAAAATGGTGGGATCCAAAAATAGTAAATGGGCAGATTTCAGTGGAACTATTATCCAGAGAAATAAGAAAATGGTTCACTTCTGGCAGAATAATGCCCCTCATTTCAAAATTCAGTTGTGTTTTAAAAATGGGGTCTTAACCTTAATCTGCTGTTTTTATAATCATTTAATTATTCCTCATTATAGTGGCTCAAATAAAGAAGTAATTATAGCAAATACTTAAGGAGCTTTTCAGGTGCCAGGTATTTATTCAAAGCTCTCTCCATATTGCCTTATTTAGCTATCGAAAAGCTTTTATTATCGTCTCTGTTGTGCAAAAGAGGAAATGGGTTACAGGGAAGACAGAACCTGCCCAAGGTCACACAACGAGTTATTAGGCTGGTTTCTTAGTACTGCCTTTCAGAGTAGGGTAGACGTACAAGTGAATATCATAAAGATGATCCATAATTTTCAGCAACTAACCTGAAGATGTTGAAAAGGAATTAAAATGCAAACTATTTTGAAACTTAATTTTCTGTTTCAGCAAACTAGAATTTGGCTTTAAAGGCATTCTATTTCTTTTTCCTTAGCAAGGGTTTATTTTCCAGGCATTTTCGCTAGAGCCCATTAAACATGGATACTGGGTAGGGAGGAAAAATACACACTGTACTTGACCCGAGATTGAACTATATAAAGACATAACAGGTAATCAATAAATTCTCTTTTGACAGACTGAGCATGATATTAGGATGCTAAATTACTATCTCATTTTATACTGATTAGTTTGTAAGCTAATCATTTTATGCTGATTCAAGTTTATAAACATTTTCATACCCATTACCCCTATCTGGGAAGGTATATCTAAATCTTAGGTTATAATACATCATTGATTCTGAAGTAAATTTGATGTGTCTTATTTATGGTATCATAGTCAGTTAAGTAATTAGCAAGTGCTTCCCGATGATGATTCAATTTGCTGACATTTTAGAATAATTGCACATGTGTATAAATACACAAGCTGAAAAAATAAATAATTCAGCCCTGGCCCAGTGGCTCAGTTAGTTGGAGTGTCATTCCTTGCACCAAAATGCTGTGGGTTTGATCCCTGGGCAGGGCACCTATGGGAGGCAACTGGTCGATGTTTTCCTCTCGCATGGATGTTTCTCCCTCCCTCACATGTCATAAACATGTCCGTGGGTGAAGATTTTAAGATAGATAGAGAGATAAAGAATCAGAACTCCTAGGGCCTAGTGTGAGTTTTATAATATTATATGAAGGGTCCTCCCCAAACTGGAATTTATTTATAAAAAGTTGTGTATTTATTCTTACATGTTTAAACTTCAGTCACCTTCAAAGTACTCTCCATTTGATGCAACACACCTATCAAGAACTTTTCCACTGCTCAAAACAGTTTGAGCTCGTCAGTTTTGATGCCTTTTAGTGCTTCTGCTGTTTTTTGTTTCACCTCTTCCACACTGGCAAAACATTTCCCTTTGAGGACTTTTTTCGTCTGAGAGAACAAAAAAAGTGTTGCTTGGGGCGAGATGGGGTGAATAGGGAGGGTGAGGCACAGGGGTGATGCCGGTTTTGGTCAAAAACTGCTGAACTCTTGGCACTGTGTGGGCAGGTGTGCTCATAAATCTCCCATCATGAACTAGGCAAATGCATTGAAAGAGTCTTAAAAAAAAAATCACTGAAGCCGAACGCAGCCTCTCACCACAAGGCCAGTTGGTGCACTGATACAGATGGGTTGTAAGGGAAGCCTGTACTACAAGGGCCCGCCCTCCAGAAGATAATTCTGTTTTTTTGTGTCCCCCCCTTGTATAAGGAAATCAATATCTTAATATGGTAGCTCTTACTGAGTTCTTATACTTTTAATTTTTTATAATGTCTAATGGACTTTAGGAATTTTTGCCCATGAGAAAGACAGAATGGCCTCTAATTTTAAAAAAAATTCCAATAAAAATTTAAAATTATTTGATACAGACATACTTTGGTTCATGATAAGAGGACCACTTATAATCAAGGACTAAAATAATTTGACAGCAGTTGGCATTTGCCTTGGCTGGTTTTTTCAAAAGCTGACATTTTGAACTAAATGCTTCTTTGTTGTGGGAATATGTCCTGTGCATTGTAGGACGTTTAGCAGCATCCCTAGCCTCTCCTATTAGAGGGCTTGCGCCCTCTCTGCCTACCTGTTGCAACCAAAATGTCTCCAGATGTTACCAAAGGTGCCCTGGAGGGCAAAATTGCCCTCATGGAGAACCACTGTGCATTGGTGTCTAACAGTGTGTTTAAGTGAAGAGACACTTTTAAATGTAAGATAATATTAAAAAACAGACATGGAACTTAATATATAAACATTTCATACCAGGTAGAGGGCAAATACCATCACAGTGAAAGCACCATCGAAGGTTTTACAATAATTTTAATAGAGAAAGTCTTAGAACACTTGAATCATCAGATGTCACAGGATAGTACAAGCATTAGGAACTAAGGTGGCAAACTTGTACAGAAGCAATTCAGTGTCAGGTTGACATTTAGTTGCAGCATAGTAATATCATCTGTCACACTAAATCAATGTTGTTAATTCAAATTGCACTTCTTTTTAAATTTTGTCTTTGTATATCAGTAAATTTGTTTTGGTTGTAGAATTAAAGCAGTAGCATAAGTTTTAAACATAAGGAGTTGATGCTTAGTTTTGTGTTTCTATGTATTTAACAAACATAATAAAAATAATTTATCAGTACCAGAAAACCTCAGATATGCCTTTCTTTTCCATCAAAAGGGATCAGTGAGAAACACTGGATTTGGGATGTCGGAGGCTGAATGGAGGAAGGGGCTGCAGGCCGATGAGAGGGAGGAGAACATTGTTGAGAAATTTAGGGAAAACTCCAAATTTAGGCCCTGGACTTCTGCAGCATCATTTAAATTTATTCCAAGTAGAGAAGAAATAAAAATTAATGTTCCCTTTTAAAACTAGCTCACAAAATGACAAAAACTGCTAACTAGGTTATTCTATTTTTTTTTCCTTCAGACAAAATAAGGTTTAAAACACACTTTTCCTTATGTAAACTGCATGTAGAAAGCATGATTATTCAAGTGAGATAATTTCAATTTTGATTCCAGCTGAAGCCCTAAGAATCAGGAATGAAGTTTTAGGTAGGTTTTCAGGTGATTCTGACGATGGTTGTGTCACACTGTGTTAACAATATATGACCCTCTGTGATTCCACAGCGAGTGTAAAATGGCCTTGCAGGCTGCAGAACGTGCTCCCTTCACTCGGTAGGCTCCCTTTCTTATCATCTGTTGTTGCCTCACTCCTTTGTCGGATGACCTTCTTGAAGAATCCTTGAGACTCCAGTGCCCTGTACACCAAAGGAGCTGGAAAATCCTCCCCCTCCAGCCATGATCCTTTGCCTGTTTTTTTCTCTTATTCTCTTCCTTTGGAGAGTCTTTTGGTGGTCATTAAAGTAAAACAGTAAAATTGATCATAACTGGTCATGGTTTCAATGGTTGAGTGGCATAGCCCAACCCTTCCTCCTGAACCCATTTCTCTTCATTCTCAGAATAGGGAGATTCCTAAAATAAGCTCCAGGATGACGAGACTGTACTCTGTTCTGAGCTGCAGGGCAAGGGGATGTGGAAAAGAAATTAGGGTTTGGATGGCATTTCCTCACTTCTGGGAGAAGGGTCTTCTCTTAACCTGTGTACCATGGAGATGACTGGCTCCTCTCTATCTCACCGTCCATCCAACAACCTTGACATCTACATTTCCATAGAGACAGCCAGGCTGGAGTGGCTCAGTTTAACCTAAAGTCTGGTGAAGCAACCCTGGTTTTGAAGACTATAGAAAAAACCCCTGTATTGGAGAGCATTTGGTGTGCATTGGGAGTCATTTTTCCCCTGCCTTCATTTATCAGGGAGTGGAATGGTCAATTGTTTCATGTGTCTTTATGGAATTGGGGGCCATCTGAAAATGTGTGGTGTATTGCACTTCTAAAAAGACACAATAAAAATGCAAGCAATAAATTAGATGAAAATTTCACCATGTCATTTGGATGACCCTCTGCTAATTAGGACCACTCCTTTCTTCAAAAGTGTTAGATGATTCAGGTTACATTTGTCTAACTTTTTGGAAAGAAATATTCTTTGGTACTTAATGTGATATAATTATCACAAAGTCTTAATGAAAAGAAGACGGTTTATGCAGGAAGTTTTATCTGTCATGTATAAGCTCTAATATATAGCATTTTTGCTTTGAGGTACTGATGTTGGGAAAAAAGAAATCTTTCAAATTGCTGTGATTTTGGAATCAAGTCTCTCACTTTTACAAATGAGCTAGCCGCACTATTTGATAGAAAAATTTGAGTTGCCGCTTTACAATGTCAAACTCGAGGAAGATAAGTGAAAAGACAGGCCCTACGTACCTGAAGGCACAAGTGTCTTGTAAACTGCCCACATATTCGATGGGTTCAATTGGTACTGAGCTTGTTAACGATATAGGAAGAATCCCCCAAGAATCAGGAACAGGAGTCTTTAACCTTCTGAAAATTTATAAGCTCATTGGAAACAATTGCTTGGACATATTGCTGATTATCTCTGTAAAAGAAAGCAAGGTATGATTTCTTCCAAAAGATGATTTCATCTTCCTATAAATCACAAATGTGCTTTATACATCGACACGTTTTTCAGAAGTCTAAATTACTTAAGCCAAATTTATCTGAAATTTTATGAAGCAAATTCTCTCTGGACTATTTTATTGGTTGTCTCTTGAAGTGTATATATGTTAGAATAGACTGTGATGGTTACTTTAAAATTGCAGTTTTCAATCCACTGATGTTGTGAATAAATCTGAATCTATATGGATAAGAGATAAAAAGTTAAATGATGCACAAATCACTCCTTTTGAAAGTGTTTTTTATTTTTTTATTTTAAAGAGAAGTTACTTCTAAATGGAACACTTTCAGATTTGTACCTTACAAGATACCTCTTATTCTTTATTGTTGAGGAAGAACTCTTTCCTGAGAAGACAATGCGGATGACTATGGGCATTGAAAGTTGGAATTTCAGGTATTGAAGAAGAAAAATACTTTTTAAGCCTTTGACCTGGAATGAAGAACTGTCTAAATCAAGCAGAGAATGACACTTTATCAGCCACAGTGGGTTTGAGCACCTAAGCACATTTTCTTTTTTATTCCAAGTTATATGCTTGTTATTCATACTTTCCAAATACCAACTAAAGTGCCATGTTGTTATGCTCTGATTATACAGCATACAGGAGTATTTAAGGAATATGGAAATATATTTCCATAGCTGAGTTCTGAGACACATATTTCCTTTTTCTTCTACTTCTCTGCATTTTCTTTCTTTTCTCTGCATTTTGGGGAGTTATTATGTTGATCAGTAATAGAACTAATTTTGTGTGTAAACGAGAGCTCACAGTGTCTCAGATGCTAATGAAGTTTACTTTCCAGGTGAAGCATTTTTCGTGAATTCTTAAAACATTAAAGACAGATCTAAATAATTTCAGCATGAGAAGGAACTACGTTTTTTATGTACTTGGCATTCATTCCTTCATTCTACAACTATTTCCTGTAAGTCTGCAATGTTCAGGGCACTGTGCACAGATTCCTGTATTAATTAGAAATTGTTCATGCTTTCCTGTAGGATGAATAAATACCTAACTGAAAATAGAATTATGTAAAAATATCATATGATTTGTGGAGCCAAGAATTCTCCCTAGAATATAGATGGCATTTGAGCTAGATCTAAGATCCAAGAAAGAATAAAGGAAAGGATGACTCAAGGACATAGAAGAGTGCATTCAAATGCAGAGAGGTAGTTTCTTGGGGAATATATTGGTGTGTTATATATTTAAACTCCTTTTCAGTTTAAGACACAGCTTATTGCTGACTTGCTCTGCTTTTATCGAACCATTTTTATCCTGTTACGCGGTGCTTCCTCCAGCCCCAGCTGGTGACCCCAGCTGGTGACCCCAGCTGGAAGGGCTGCACACCAAGTGCACCCTTGCCCAGCCCTTGGGCACTTCTGACTGTTAACTGCTTTGGTCTCAACAGTGTCTGGAATCAGTCCTGTTAACTGGATCCAAGGTCAACTGTGCCATGATGAACCCTGACAGTGAGGGTGACCCTGAACTACAGGCCATATTTACCTCCTCCTTTGATCTTTTGTGCTGAACTTCGGCCCATGGGATCACTAACATTCTGCCAGTCTCTACCTCTGTCTGGAAGTCTGCTCCCAGCATCCTTGCTCCTCACTGGCCTATCGTGAAAGGATTGATTGTCCCACGATGACAACATAATTGCTTGTATAAAAGTATAGGTCCTGCTATTTGTTCTCTTCCCAATGTGAATTTTTCCTGGAGTGAACTTTCTCTTAAGCCTTGACAAAACCAAGACTGACGTGGCCTTTTCACTTCGATACTGCTCTTGGCTCTAACACTGACTGTGGCTCTCAGCATCCCTTCCCGTTTCCTTGAGACCTGTTCTGGACTCAAGCCAGCTTCTCAGGGAAACACTTAGGATATTTGGTCAAAAGTAAAGCAATGTACTTAAGCTAATGTAAGAGTGAGACAGAGATATATTTATTGGAAGAATATAGAAGTATCTCACACAGAGACAAAAAAAAACAAAAAAAAAAAAACACCCTAAAACAAAACCAAAACAAAGGGACCAGACCTTAGAAAAGGCAATTCTGAGGCTAGAGACAGCAGGAACTGATGGACGGACTGTTTGTTCAGCAAACTCTCACCACCAGCATGATCAGCTCCACCACTTTTCTTCCTTTGTAACACAGAGCTCAACTTCTGAGAGGGTTGAATTCCTGAGAGTGATTGTGTGTGTTTGATTGGCCCAGATTGATCTTTATTTTTCCCTTCCCTTTGGCCACAGCAAGGTAAGGCTTCTTAATTGACGTGCTGCCAAAACCACAGTCAGTGGGAACAGAATAATCCTCCAAACAAAACAGTAGAAGGAGCTGGAATGAATACCGGGGAAGCAAAACCAGTACAGTCAATTGAACTGAGCCTCTTGGCCTAAGTTGTTGTTTCCTCCGCCCTGGCCAGTGCTTTTTGGGTCCACTGTACTTTGAGACAAATCCCTCCCAATTTATGACAAGATAGGAATCTCTAAAATTATTATTTTTTATGAGACCTCTTCTTGGAGAATGTTCATTTAAAGTTTGGACAGAGTTGGGTTGCTCTTCTAATGTAATCAGAATCCAAAATTTTCCAGCCAAGGGACCGTATTTACTTTATTTCTGTCCAACTTGAGAGGAATAACAAGATGGAATATATGTATATAGTTACAAACTATGTCTATATTTGCAATCAGGTTTTTAAAATCTCAATATGTTAAACATATTTCCTTAATATGTTAAACAAGATTTCCTAAGCCTCTAAATTTAGATTGGATTAAAATTAATTATAACTAATTCTGGTGATGAATACTGAAGCCTAAAAAAGGAAGAAAGTAATTTTAGTACAAATTATATATGTGCCTATTATAGTTTAAAATATTTTGTAACCACCCTGGCTGGTGTAGCTCAGTGGATTGAGCGCGGGCTAGGAACCAAAGGGTCCTGGTTCGATTCCCAGTCAGGGCACATGCCTGGGTTGCGGGCCAGGTACCCAGTGAGGGCCATGTGAGAGGCAACCATACATTGCTGTTTCTCTACCTCTCTTTCTCCCTCCCTTCCCCTCTCTCTAAAAGTAAATAAATAAAATCTTTAAAAAAATATTTTGTAACCATGAATTATTTAATTAATAAGATTTGATATTTCTTACTGTTGATTTTAAAAATCAATACATATTTTCAAATTTTTCTTAATAATACTATAGCATTTTAAATGTATGCAGTTTTCATTTAAAAAGAGATTTCCAACCTGTCTGAAAGCAGTTCTTTTTCTTCTTGAACTAATCAGCCATTACTTTATTTATTCTTAGTTTTTACTTGAACAAAAGGCGAGTGGTTAACATACACGTACAAGAAGATATTTAAAAGTATTTTCTGTTAAAATAGTCAATGATTCTGTGACTCCTTGGTACACTGTTTAACTGTACTTTCTCCTGTGATGAGCATCTTGCTACACATATGAGAACGCTTAATTCAATAAATGATACCCAACTCTGTCTCTTAATTTAGTTCAAATGTTTTGCTGATTAAATAAAAATAATTGATTTTAGCATTATGTGAAACAGGCATTTTTACAAAGAACTTCTTTCTCCTTTGATCCTTCTCCAGTTACATACCTCCTCTCAACTGCTTTCCCCGCTGTAAGGTGTGCTCCCTGTCACAGTGCAGAATGAGTGCCAGACGGGTGAACAGCTCAGCCTAACTCATAACCAGAACTGGAGAACAGCAACTCAGAGTTCTCTTTTTCTTTCTAGTGATAGTCCTGAAATATCACCTCAGCTGCTGGACCGTCACACACAAGTGTAACGGTAGAATCGTCAGTTTATAAGAACTTTGATTAAAAAAAGTAAACAACAAGACATTTTCAATTTATTTATTTTTATCTTAACCACTGTTTATAGCAATAACATCTGGTGCCCTTGATCAAACCTCAGCTTCCTGTGCAACATATTTCAGAAATATTCCTTGAGAACAAGGAGTGATATGGAATTTCCTTGGGTCAGAGGACAGTGCACATGTTATTGGGTAGTGGGAGGTGAAAGAGGCCCATGGCACTGAATACAGTAAGTTTTATGACTGCACTTCTTAGAAACCAATGGAGCATTCTTAATCCAGGCTCAGCTCCATTGCTTTCAATGAAGAATTCTTAATATATAAACACACTGGATCAATTGGGATTCAATTGAAAGCAGTACTGTAATATGTAGAATATTTCTCTCATATCTTTGCTGCCAATGAATCAGCTTATGACAGAATGCACTATTGATTTCAATAAAAAAAGTTATTAAGTACATAGCATGAGTATAAAGTTTAATTTAAAAAATATTAACATAACCAAGCAGCAAAAACATGCTAATATTTGAAATTACTGAAAGATATATATTAGGAAGTACCTCAAAATATGTCTTACTGAAGCACATGACTCTTTTACCAAGAGGTATAATATGAAGGTGTTTTATCACAGGAAGAAAGAAATCTAGATTGTCATGAAAGCAATAAAATAGATTCATGGAAAATCTTTTTGAAATCCACAAATACATATTAAGTGTCTATTATAGCTTAACATTATACTAACCTGCTAGGTTAATGATTTTTAATGGTGGGGATGATGTGCAACAGGACATATAATGGAGTTTTCAAGTAACTATTGCTAGAGGATTTTATCAGTACCAGAGGGTATGTGGCACACAGAGATGACCTTGAACCAGTTACCACTTCACTCCATCCACTGTTTTGAGAACTTCAAAGTCCCTGGCCTGGATCAGTTTACAAGCATAGCAGGAGGTAGCATTTTTAGAAGAGTTAGACTAAGCGGTGGGTATCCAAACAGCCATGGATAAGAGACCGTGGATTCCCACATGTGACTCCATACATGGCCCTTTCTAATGACATATTCAACCTCTACAGCTAAAAATTTCAAAACAAAAACCACTTTTAACCACTATTCATCTAAACAGGGGTTACATACAGCACAGAGGACAACTGCAGGTCACACAGTCAGCCCTGTGCAATCAGTCGGCCATCACCTACAATCAGTAGTCATGGAAACTGAAGTTCTGAAAATGAATAATAAATGAAAGAATGCAGTCTAGTAGTAAAGAGTATTTTATCTAAAGTTTAAGTCCTTTAATTGCCTCTTGAGAGACTGCTTATTCAGAATATTGCATAAGAAAACTCTAGCAAGGACAAAAACAATAGATAATTTGAAATGTTTTGTTGATATAAAAGCCAGAAAAAATTACACAAATTTTGGAAAAAATATCTGGGCTATATATATATCCCATATATATCCCTGAAAAGTTGAAGCGCCTTCAACTTTTTTGAGTGTGAGTAAATGTGATCCAGTTATAATTGATGAGAAAAAAATATGAAATAAAGATAATACACATGAGTTAAAATATTAGGCCTATAATAAATCCTCTAGTCTGAATATCAAAAAAGAGGTTTATACTTTTATGAGCATGAAAAAAACAAGTTTCCTCCCTCTGAGTTAAATATTAAATTTATATTTCAAGACTTTGGATTTGATGGAATCTAGGTTTTTAGCTTGCTTGGGCTATTTTGATTTGTCTCTGACTTACAGACAAGGAATACAATCAAGTTTAAAATGGCCTCGTACAGTCATTTGTAATTGTAATGAATAAGGAAGAATTCAGACAAATGTTAAGAATTTAGCTGGCCACTAAAGGGAATTTAGGATTTGAATTACGAAGGGGAAAAAAAAGGTGATGGGGGAGAGGCAGGTTGACTTATTTTCTGAGACTTTTTTGGTTCCCTGTGAAATGCTTTTGTTTTAGTTAACTAAAATTTTGAGTTCAATTGATCTATAGTCTTATGTATGGTTGAAAACAATAAACTATCACATTTCTAAAATAACCAATTGGCATATTTTTCTTTTTAAAGGACTATATAGTACAAAGAGAAAGACTAAGAGCTATTTTTTATATTTCTCTAGGTCCTTTACCAAGACATCTGAGACAAAGCTATTTGATCAATCTGCTTAACCTTGACTTACCACATTAACCGCAACAGCCTCAACTCCATTACAAGGAAGGTAAGTCACCTTTGTAAGTCAAAGATTCTCATAAATTATTTTCATCATAGACTAATGGTCTGTGAAGATTTAAATCTTTTGACGAGTTGAATGCATTGTTTCCTGTGTACTATGGCGCAGGTGGGAAATTACAACTTGTTTTAAAGCTTCAGTCATTTAGAGGACATCAAATCAGACTTCATCAAAATACCATTTAAGGCTTCTTCTGATGGGATATTTTGTGGGCAACAGTGAAGAACAGCAGTACTTCTTTTACAAATGTTATGCATGATGATTGTTTCATACTCCGGTCTGTTTTCAAATTTGGGAGGAGGACACATTAAATTACAGCCATTTATAATAATTATGATAAACTACCATTTTTTGGCCATACCCCATTTGACATAACCCAGTCACTGTGAGAAATGCTTTATTAGTGCAAGTTAATTTAGCACTCTTCAGAACTCAGTGAGGAAAATGAGAAAGCCAAGGTAAAGAAAGCTCAACAACTGTCCCAAGTAACACAGCTGGTAAGGGAAGATGACAATTCAAATGCAGATCTGTTCGATCAAAACCTGAACTTTTAACCCCTCCTCTCACAGCATCAGTCCCTGGGTACTGACAGTGAACTTCCCGTTCAGGTGCTGTCAGTCCTCAGGGACTGACAGCAAACTTTTCATTTGGGCGACATGGGTGCATGGGACCAGCAGTATCAAGGTTAAAAAATAAATGTTGTAATTTTAATGAAGTTTTGCATTGGCTGCACAGTTGTGCACCTGTTTATATCTAACTCAACACCCATTGAGTGGTCGCCGCCCACTACCTGAACAGAATGCCCAGCAAAATTGGTTCTGTGCTTAACGTGTTAAGTGGGTATAATAACTTACCTAGAGTTACGTGGCAGTTGTGTTAGCCATGGTGCTTTATTGTAAGCAACGAAACAAAGATTAAAATAGCTTACTAAAAGAAAAAAAGAAAAATGTGTTGGAAGGATATAAGGGTGATCCATGAAATTTTAAAAATAAAAAAAAAAACAATAGTTGTTTCAAAGGTCAGGGATTAGAACCAGGATAAAATCAGATTCATTTCTCTTGTCATGTCTTATGTCATGGTAACAGCAGAAATTTTACCCATATTACGTATATCTTTGCAAAAATTCTCTAGATAACCTGCCCTTATTTCTTTTCACAGCTATGATAACTAAGGCATAAAAAGTGAATTGATTTGTTCAAAATGGGCGGCTGGCTGATTGGCCCCAGAGGCAGGGTGAGAGCTCAGCCTTCTAGACACTTGTGTGGGGAGTGCTCTGCCAATCTACTTTGTTATAGAGTCCAATCGTATAATTTTTTTTTATTTTAAAGTATCAAAGCCTTTTTTATTTCAGATATATAGGTAGGCTAATGGAGATATTAATACCTTTTAAAGAGAAAATCAATATGATATTTGAAATTCTCATATGCCTAAAATATTCTTATGAATATTGATCATGTGAAACCCAGGAACAATATGTGGGCAATGAACTTACATCTAAAAGGTATTTGGCACTGTATTATAGTGGTAAATGGCAGGTTACCTTTATTAATATGGATTTCATTAATTCTTTGTAAAAAATTATTAAAAAGCTTTTCTAACAGATAACTACTATGGAATGTAACTTTTGGTTTGTAGCTAACACACAATGGGGAAAAAGGCTCTTTTGATAAAAATTATTCAGTTCTTCCCTTAACCTTACTTACCCGTAAGTACAAATGCTAAAAAAAATGTGAAGATAATAATTTCTGTGATACTTAGAACATTTTTATCTCTTGCTATGTGATTCCAAAAAGGTTTTCACATTAGATGAGTTATCCACAAGATGGTGTCCTAACATTAGCAACCAATAGGTTGAGCTTACTAAAAAAATATTATTTAACTTTGCAAAAATATTTTTAAGTTGAAAATGCCAAGTGCCCATGCATCAAAACAATTACTGCTCGCCTGTGATTTTGTGCACAACGCACTTGGGGAAAATGTGTTGTTGGACTCGATTTGATTAACTCACTCTGTCAAGGATTTGTGTTTATTTATGTTAATGTACACTGGAACATTCAGTTCATTAACTTCTAATTTAGCTAAAACAAAGAGGAAAACTGTTTGCCTTGCAAATTAGAACAGATTTTCAAATGACATAATAGCTGAACTGTGTGTGATTGTACGTTTTATTTTATGTCACAGAGATACACTTAAGAATTTAAGATTTAGTATGTTTTTTTTAAATTATCATAATGGTTTGCTTTTAAAATCAGGGTTGGTAACATCTAGTTAATCTTGCACTTGAGTGCACTTAAAAATGGTAAGTTGTATGTTGGTTCTAAATGGAGCACCATTGTATTCTGCATTCAAAAACCAACACTTAGTCCCAGAATCCTGAGAAAACTCTGGCTTCCTTTCCACATCAATTTCTGACTTTTGGACAAATGTTGAGACTTTCTTATACCAAATCTTGGGGGAAAAGAGGCTGGGTACATTCTATTGCTTTTAAGAAAGTCTGGACTTAAAATATTGCTTTACAAAAAAATTGAGTAGACTAATAACTTCTAACTCCATTTTAATACTAACTTGAAAGAAAGGTAAACTAAGCAGGACCGAGGGTGGGAGGTGGGCATTGCCGGGGAGGGGGGAGTGGTGGGAGGAAAATGGAGACAACTCTACTTGAACAACAACTAACAAAGCAAGAAAAAAAAAAGTAAAAACAAGAAAGTAGAAATATGCTTTTAAAATGTGTTTTTCCCTTTTATGTTATTTCTACTTCTACCATACCATGAATTGTTAAAAGAAGTATTTTTGAGACCGTTTGCATATTTTCATCCTGAAAAACAGACTTCATAACAAATGGAAGAAGACAAGAAAGAAATGTATCAAAGTAAGATATATAGAATCATTTCATTCATAAGTTATTCTCTGCAATCATGGCCCAAATGTGAAGTTTATAGAAATTTGGAAATACAGTTTTGAACCTGTTCCCACCTTTGGAAACCTGTTATTCAGAAATAGAAGTGCGAGGCCTTGGCGTGTATATACAATAGTATTTACTCCAGCCTTGTTCATGGAAGCCAAAATACAAACGGGTGAATGACCTTCAGAAGATTAGTGATAAGTACATTTTGATGTGTCTACATCAGGTAATATTAATTAGGGCATAAAAGAATGAACTAAAGCTATGAAGTTATACAAATTACATAGAAGAATTTATACTATGTATTATAGAATGGGAAAAATTAAAGAATTTATAAAAAGAATCCATTTTAAAAACAGAAAAATCATATGTATTCGCAATACATGTGTACATGTATATGCCCATATATGTGTGCCTATCATTAAACAGTCATGGAAGAACTCATGTCAGTCTATCAACATGGGCTCTCACAGTCAGGTTCCCTGGAAAGCAGAGCACGCCATGAAGGTCGCCATGCAGGAGGTTTATGGAGGAGTGTCCTAAAATCAACCCTTAAAGGGAAATAAAGGAAATCGGATTATGTTGGGTTGTGGGACTGGGCTGTGATGCCATCACCACAGTGGCTCAGCTGATCCCCTGGGGATCCCTGGGGCTGGAATGTTCCCGCACAGTCGTTCCAAACTGGAGCAAGAGGGCCTTTTTGCCCTCCCCTGTGTGTTTTGCACCCCTCCCTCCAGCCCTCTGCACTGACGAGCCCTGGGATGGGGACTGCTCCGGGAAGGGGGCGTGATGCTGCGGGGGCAGCTCTCTTCAGCCGCAGGCAGCCCTTAGAAGGGAGGGTTCGGCTGTGAGCCATCAACTGCCAACAGCCCCAGCAGCTGACGGGGTAAGCACTTCCGTCCTGGAAGGGGTAGAAAAATCTGGTCGGCGCACCGTAACCTCCTTTAAAAAACTGGGTGAAGAACAGCGAGAAAGAGGTAGCCACACAGAAAAAGAGAAAAATAACTTTTATAAAAGCCTTTGAACAAGTGGTTAATGTGCATCAATACAACAAGTGCTATGGGAATAGCAATGCTGTGAAAAATTCATGTTTTACCTGGAAAACCCCTCCAAAACCTTTGATACAATTTTCTGAGTCAATTCTTATTTTCAATGTACTTGATTTTCTTTGACACCATGGAATAAATTTCTCAGTAAAGGAGGATTGAGAACTAAGCTTAAAGATTCTATGTTAAAAGGAATAAGTGGCTGATGAAGGAGATTGCATCATTCTGTACACTATTGCAGTATTTTGGCTATAATAACTGTATTCTCACTGAGATGTTGCGTTTGGGAAAAATTGTTTTGAATAAATAGATAAGTATTTTGGTGACATACTGTGCCTTAGTGTATTACCATAGGCTCTGAACTACTTTAGCTGGACTACACAGACAGCTTTGTAGTTTGCTCATTCATCGAATAGCTGTCATATGCCATGCAATTTATTAGCCCCTTGGGACTAGAAAATAAGCACTTAGGGATTCAGAGCCTTGACGAATGAATAAAGAGGCAACCACGGGCTGAGAGAGGCTGTGCCGTGTATAGATAGGGCACCAGGGGAGCTCCAACGTCTACCCCCCAACAAACCCGAAGGTTTCAGGCAGAGGGTGTCAACGACTCCTGGCAGAGGAAACTTCTGAATTCGAGGGGTGGGGATTGGGGCAGCTGAATATTAAGGTAGAAATTCTGAATGTAATAAAGACACACTCAGGGAGATGCAATTAGTAAAACATGTTGCACTCAAGACCGCAAACTGCGTACGTTGGCTTGAGGGCACAAGTGTTAGGAGATTATCTTGAAGAAAGGTCATCAGGGTAAAGACCATAGCGTTCTAAGAGGAAACATAAGGCCTAAATAGAATAATTTGAAGAGAGTATAAATCAACTTTTTACAGAGATATGGTATCAGAGTACAGTAAGGGTTAGACATTTGTATCCCAGGCCTAAGGGCAGCAAGAGTTTGCGGGGGTTATTAGAACCTGGAGAAAGAGGGGCTAAGTGGAGGGAGCTGCTTTCCTCATGGGAGGTGTTGAGTCTATGAAGGATGCTGCTAACTGGCAGTGACTTTGAAAGGTGAGAGGTGGGAGAATAAATACCTTGAGGAAGCCATAGGGTAGGTGAGTCTGTTAACATAAATCCTCAAATTAGCATCTTGAAGAAGGGAGAAAGGTGGAGAAGAGTAGAGTGCTTATGGAGGGGCAAACAGGATCTCTTCCTAGTGTAAGTAGCAGTTTCAGAATTAAAGACCAAATAGGAGGTAAGGAGTTGAAGAAAGAATAAGCACTTTGTAAGCAAATGGAGCAAAGCAGCAGGAGGGTGCATGGTGAACCTACAGGCTAAGATAATGCCAGTGCAGCCACTGGGGAGGTGGGACATGCTGTTATAGCAGTAGCAGAGGCAGACCATACAGGACCTTTTATGCCAAATTAAATAATTTTGTGTTTATTCCAGTCGCAGTGCAACAACATAGAAGAACCTGATCATGAGTACATGATCAGATATCTGTTTTGTAAAAATCACTGTCCTGTTGGAGAGCAGACTGGGACATAGCAGATATGGGAAGTCAGTTTAGAAGGTGATGGCAGAGGTCTGGGAGAGAGATTGTGATGGTTTGTACAGGGTGGAGATGCAGAGGTTGGACACAATCAAGAAATATTTAGGAGGTAAAAATTAACAGAACTTGCTGACAATTTGGACATGGAGGTTGAGGGAAAGGGAAATGATATGCGTAATAATTAGGTTTCCAGCTGCATTCTTTTTTCTTTCCTGACAATCCGAATTCTTTTTTGTATTCCCACTAACGCTTCTTGCAAGTTCTCATTTTTTTAATCATCATTTCTTATCTATACTTGACCAGTTTCCTTGTGTTACACAATGGACACATCTTTATTTCTTCCTTACTAAATCGTTTTGTTTCACTGATTTCCACTGAAGAATTTTTCCCTCTAAGTTTGTTCACTTAGCACCTTACTTCTGCCTACCTGCTCTTTCCTTTACATGCAGTCTGTGTGAGATTACAGACAGAAGTAGCATGCTACCAACTACAAGGTCAGTGTCATTAAAATTCCTTCAGGTTTGTGACATTGAACTTATCCACTTACAGTTCCCATTTATTTCTATCTTGCTCTTGTTACTTTCAAAATGTGGAGTAGCCAGAAATATCATAGTCCATCCTAAAGCTGTTGTTATTCCTCACATGTATTTTGAACTTATGCATAAAGAAAATGTTTGAGACAAGTCTATCAAACGTTTTTCTGGTTCATTGATGGTTAGGCTCTCCTGAACTCATGTCAATAAAGAAGAAAATAAAGGACCTTCAATTATTTTGTGTGGATCTTCTTCAATTAGTGGGAAATCATTTTTTTCTTATGACCATATGAATCCAGTAGTGTATAGATAGCTCACTAATGGCAATTGAAAATTAACAATCAAGAAATTGAACTCAAGTGCTACTGACATTTGTCACATTTTTAATGCCAATTAATGTGATTGATAATGCATCTAATAATTAAGAGTGTGACATTATCACATTACATTAATGACTTTAACTGGATTAATAAATCATTTATTCTTTAAAATTAAGCAGGAAGTGCACATTCACTGGTGGAAAAGAAGTACACTGTAGAGATTCCTCAGTTGAGGAACTCTGAATGGATTTGGTCTTAATTCCTTTCCTAGAAAGGCAAAATGATGTAGTGAAAACTCCCAGAACCTGAAAGTAAAATCTCCGAGTCCAAGTCTGGCATAACCACTGGTTGCTAGTGTCACTGATGAGTCTCACTTTCTTCATCAGTGAGGTGAAAATGGCACCTACATGATAGGGTTGTTGTGAGAAATAAGTTAATGCATGTAAAGATAGCTCATAAATTGTACAGTGCAATGCTAATATTACTTCCTATTATTAAACTTTAAACAGGAACACTGTCCCTAATTCTAGTTTCCTTGCATTCACAAGAAATTTTTCCCTGTATTACTACCTATAATAATTCAAAGTTGCTTATTTGAATGGAGGAAATGCCTGACAAAGATTAGAAAAATATCTTTAAAATGGTATTATTCTTGACAGACAAATCAGTTTTCTCTGTTACTGAGTATACATACACTTCTTATTTTGCCTGGTAGTGCAGGCCTGTAAAAATGGCCTTGCAAACTGAAATGAGGTGAAGGAATCTTAGTAATCATTGGGGGAAATTATAATTTTTGTGTGACCTTTAAGTTTTTTTTGTCAAAATATTTGAACACTCTCTTATTGTTGCTTATAAATGTAAAGTCAGAAAAATAGCAAAACTAGTATTTATTTAGTACACTAAGTTAAAATACTAGAAACATTGAGAAGACAAGTTTTTTTTGTACTTCTTTGAAAAATAACTGAAGCATAGTTGGATCAGTGTTTGCCTTTTTCTTCACATAATATAACAGTATATGGAGCTAGAATTATTATTTTTTGCCTTGGTGAATTGTCATACTCATTTCAAAATGTGGATTCTTTTCAAAATTTTGTCTTTTGCACTTCCAATGTTGCAAAATATCTCTAAGAATTTCATTAATGTGAAGTTTTTTGCTGGTGTCACTTTTCTGAGGTATCTTTCTTTTTCATTATAGCTGCTCAGTTAGGTCATTAAGTTCTAATAGTATCCAATTTCACTTCCAGCAGTATTGCTTTTCACTTTTTTTTGGTTATATTTTCATCTTATGACCAATTCTCTCTTTGGATTACTCAATATTACAAAATGTTTCCTGGATTTATCACTGACTGACAAGGAGGCAACACACCTGTGTGCTTTACTACGTGAAGGAAGCAATAACAGATGCACAATGACCAATCGTCAACAGGTTATGGAAGACCTGTGTGACTGGCAGCTGGTGATGAAGTGCGTATGTTATTTATATAGTGATTTGTGGATGAAAGAGCTACCAGCAACCTTAGCTCTTTATGCAATTTACTCACAGTAATTATGCCATAGTAACTGAAATTTGAATCATGTTACTGAGGGCCAGTTATTATTTAACTACACTCTAGTAACTGAAATTCATGCAAATTGAAACAATGTGAAGTGAGGACTGTGTATATTCAGTCATGGCCTAAGGAGAGAGCAAAACAAGCAATTATGATAAATACCTTAGGGTAGATAAAAAGAAGAGAAATATGAGTCCTCCTCCAACTTTGTACCTGGATTACTTCTTAATTTAATGTGGAAACACATTATAGAAAAATGCAGCGTATGTGCACTCCTTGAAAGTGAGTAAAATTTATAGTGGCTCCTATTTATTTGCTATATTCAAATTTTATGAATTTTCAAAAGGTAATGATTTCCAGTGGTTAACATTTTCACGAGATGGGAGATGCTATATAATGAAAAAACTCTTCCTAGTACCCCTTTCCCAGTACCAGGTTCTTTTCATTGAGAGCAGCTGACATTATCCTCCCGCAATAGTCTTTGCATGTGCAGGTAAACACCCACAAACACACTCACATGTTTAAGCAGCTAATATTGAGCGTTTGCTATGTATTGTACTAGACAGTATGCTGAACTTAATGTGCTTTATCTCATAAATTCCCCCCAATAAGCTTTGAGGTAAGCTGTTATTACAGCAGAGAAAATCAGTCTCCAGAGAGTTTAACTTTTCCCCAAATCATGCAGCTGGTATGTAGTGGGATAGCTATTCTCACCAAGGTCCTCTGAATTCTCAAGTGCAGGCTTTCAATGACCAGACTACACTCTCTAGTATCTGTGTATAGCTCATGCAGTAACATTTTATTAGTCTAGCAGCCCCTTAGGTACTGGAAATTTTTTTTTGATAATATGAAAATATGGCACTCAGGGGGTTTGTGAGCAACTAAAGTATGTCCAAAAGCATTAGGTATGTGTCTCAGAAGATCGTTTGGCCACCATCTGTACTTGGAAATTGGCCAGATTGCTTGGAAGGAGCTCAGCTCGGAGTGTTTGTCTATGAGCTGTTCTCAAGGACTGCCTGGCAGTCCCGCTTCTTGTTGGGCATTAGAATTCCATCTGACATTCAGAGTGTGCATATGCGTGTGCATGTGCATCTGCGTGTGCAGTATACGTTGTTCATTTACTCATTCCAAACAAATATACCTATTGTGTCTTGATTGTTCACAACAGAAAAATGAAGCTTAGGAAAGCTAACAACAGATAGCAATGCCTGTGTATCTTTCTGATTTCATAATCTGAGCACTGCTTGACAGTTCATGTTTAATAGTCTGTTGTAAGCACACATACTACCCTTGTCAGTTCGGGTTAGCAATTGGGCTTGTTTTCTATTTGTCTGCCTCCTAAATGCCTCTCTTAGAGGGAGTGGAAGGATGAAGAGTGTCTCCTGATGCAGCCTGCGTTGCTCCCTTTTTTTTCTACATGCACATCTCTCACCTTTCTTTGTTATGTGCAGTAAAGAGTGGAAAGCTTGAAGGTAAACCTCAGATTTTTATAAAATTGAACTTTCTGGTTTTCAATAAGGAAATTCATTCTCTTCCCCTCCCCCCGCCATGCCTTTTTAAATGAACTGTTCAAAACCTAATAAACAATTCAATGTGAAGGATCATGATGTTCAAGAGCTGCTAGTAATATAACCTTTAGTGATACTTAGGGGTTTGCAGTCATTTCTTTCTGTATACCAGGCTTCTGTCTCCACTTGGCTCAATTCCAGGTGCATGCTTTTTAATTTGTAAAAGCTCCAATCTTTGCTT
>PVJI01018066.1:0-34267 GCA_004026765.1 Micronycteris hirsuta
GCTAGGACGGCTCTCTCAATGCCGGCCACTCCCGTCCTTGGGACTTCTGCAGAGGGAAGGGGAGCCAATGTAGATGCAGGAAGCTGGGAGAAGTTGGGTACGTGGTCCTCAAGTCCTGGCGGGGGGGAGCCAGGTGGGCCTCCACGGGGTGCTCGTGCAGGGCACTGATGGGGTGGCTGGTGGCCGAGGCCGCCACCGCATGGAGCTGCAGGGGAAGCGGTAGCATCTCTGGAGACTTCCCTCACGATGAGTGTGAGGACACAGCTGCCAACTCATGACCGGTGGGCCAGAAGTGTGGGGACGCAGCCTGGAGCTCCCCTGGGGTCCGCAGGGAGACCTGGAGGCGCCACAGGCCCAGGGAAGGGCCTCTGGCCAGGCAGACCTGGCTGAGAGTTGGGGTCCCGTAGAGAATGCCATACTTCCCATAAAAAATCGGATCTTGGGCCTTCTCAAGAGCAGACCTGACGTTTTTCTGCAACTTGGACATCAGCCTGACCTCCTGGCAGCTCTTGGGAACTAGCGGGTTGGGGGGGGGGGCTCTCCTGCCTTCTAGGTGTGCCCTCCGCGCCTTCAAGAGGGCAGGTGAAGGTGTCTTCCCCATGGACGGGAACGAGGACCTAACCCGTGAACACTTCTCTTGGCACAGGTGCACGCCTGCAGCGGGCCCTCCCCAGGTGACAGTCACTCAGAGAGCTGAGCAGCGTGGCTGAGGCCCTGACCAGTCAGGGTGGAGGTACCGGGTCGGGGTGCGGCGTGACTGGTGGGCCTCGTGGGTTCTGCCACCCGGACCCCGCCTCTCCTGAGGCAGCAGAGGGCGCGGCCGCGGCTGCGTTCTTTGCCACCTGCGGCGGGCCCCGATGAGGCCCCGCGGTTGAACGTGTGGCTTGCTGAGCTAGCATACCTCCTCCAGCTCGGACGCTGTGGTGGGAGGGAGAAGGGGCCTCCCAGGGCCCCATCTCTGGACCCTCCCACGCTGGCAGTGAAACCGGGCCGAGAGACGGCCACAAGCCCAGGGCACTGCCCACTGCAGAAAGCCACTGCCTTTGCCTGGGCAGCCTGGGAGCGAAGCGTCTCTCTGGCCTCCCGGTACTGGGCACTGGGTGCCGTTCCCTTGACGCCCCCTCCGAGCCTCCCAGGGGCTCGCCAGCTGGCCGGAGGCCTGTACACGAATCCTGCCTTGCCTTTCTGGCCTGAGGATGGCAGCATGGACGGCCTGGGACGGAGTCCTTTCTTGCTAGGAAAGCGCATGTATAACTGAGGCAAGCTGGGATTTGAACTGCCAGCTGCTAAGCCAGTTTTTCCAGAACTTCGCATGTGGCCGGGAAGTCCACCAAGGAAGTGGCCACCTCTCAGATGCTGCACTGGGCGCTCTGAGGGCACGTCCTGCTGAAATTCCCCTCCATACGCTTGTCCACCACTACCTGCCTCTTCCCCACCAGCTGGGCGGGCCAACCCAGCGGCTGCTTCAAGTCCACGGTGATGAAACAGGGTCAGAGGGGAATCCCTGGGTCCAAACTGCCAAGCACCCGAGTGTCGCCAAGATGCTGCCTGGCATCCAGCCACACCTGGCGCAGGCCGACCGCTGGATGAGGGCCCTTCCTGACAGGCCCTCCCTGAGCCAAAGTACTCTGGGTCACACCCCGTTTCCATCAGGTCACCCCTCCCAGCCCCAGCCCAGCCCAGCCCAGCCAAGCAGCCCCGGGCTCCCCGGCCTCCACGTGACGTCTGGTTCTCCCGTGTCCTCACCGGCGGTCCCTCTACTGAGCCTACAGCCCCCGGCGTCGGCCTGCGTGGGGTCGCAGGCGTCCCGGGGGCAGCCCGGGCAGAGTGCCTGGCCCTGGTGGCCGCACCGTTGCGCTACCCCTGGCTGGCCTCTCCCACCCCACCAGGACCACCCACGGCCCTCCCAGGCCGGACGGGACCTGCGTGCTCAGAGCTGGTGCTGCGGGGCCCAGGGCGCTGCGCTGCTTTGGGCGAGAAGGGAAGGCCTGTGGTCAGCACGGCCCGCTCATTCGTCAGGGGCTGGCCGGCCACCACTTGGCCTTCCCCACACCGCTGGGAGGCAGACTACTCGTGTGTGCCCGAGGCCCTTCGCTAATAATTGTCCCCACCAGGGTACAAATCCCAACCCTCCATGGCCACCGTCCACACCCTGCCTCCCCCAAGTACCAGTGCTGGACACAGGGCGTACCTGAAACCTCCGTCCAGGTGGGGCCCCCAGGCCCCCAGAGGCCTGGAGCGGCTGCAGTGACCAGCAGGCTCATGACCCCGTGCCTGTGGACAGCCATCCCTGGGGGCCGAGTTCCAGCACACCCCAGTACCAGGGAGAGGACTGCCCACGCCTAGGGCCGGCGGGCCTCCCCCAAACAGCTTGGAGCCACTGGGCTGGGGGCCGGAGCACTAGGGCCCCAAGCCTCCCGTGGGCTCCAAAGACAAGATGGGGCAGGAAAGCTGCCACCTGAGGCCCCGCCGGGCATCAGGGTGTGGGGGTGAAGAGGCCTCTGTTGTCTAGGGAGGGGTGTCCAACCCACGGGCCACCGGCCGCCTACAGCCCAGGACAGCGGTGAATGTGGCCCAGCGTCATACATTCACTGCAAATATTCAGAGACTGTTTGTGGTTATGGGTCGCAATGTATTTAACACGTGGCCCAAGACAACTCTTCTTTCAGTGTGGCCCAGCCAGAGACGCCAAACGGGCGGACACCCCTGGCTAGGGTTTCGAAGAAGGAAATTCTGCAGGAGGCCTGGGCTGCCAGCGCCAGAGGAGGAAGCCCAGACAGGCTGCAGCAGGTGTCCAGGTGCTGGGCAGGTGGGCCCAAGAGCAGGTGGGACAGACCCCTCCTGGTTTATTCTGGTGCTGGAGGTAGAGGGGTGGGGTGTGGGCGGAGTCTTCCCTGGGGGGGCCACACCCTGCTGGGTGAATGGGACCCCCAAAACATATGTCCATGCCTTCCTCCTCGGAACCTGTGAACGACACCTTATTTTAAAAAGGGGTGTTTGTCCTGGCTGGTGTAGCTCAGTGGATTGAGCACGGGCTGGGAACCAGACTGTCCCGGTTCGATTCCCAGTCAGGGCACATGCCTGGGTTGCGGGCCAGGTCCCTGTGAGGTCCCTGTGAGGGCCATGTGAGAGGCAACCATACATTGCTGTTTCTCTCCCTCTCTGTCTCCCTCCCTTCCCCTCTCTCTAAAAATTAAAAAAAAAAAAAAATCTTTAAAAAAAAAAAAAAAAAGGGGTGTTTGAGCCCTGGCTGGTGTAGCTCAGTGGATTGAGCGCGGGCTGGGAGGGTCCCGGTTCGATTCCCAGTCAGGGCACATGCCTGGGTTGCGGGCCAGGTCCCCGTGAGAACCATATGAGAGGCAACCATACATTGCTGTTTCTCTCCCTCTCTGTCTCCTTCCCTTCTCCTCTCTCTAAAAATAAATAAAAATAAAATCTTTAAAAAAATAAAAATAAATAAAAAGGGGTGTTCGATGTACTTAAAGATCTAGAGATGAGGTCGTCTTGGGTTATTCAGGTGAATCCGAAATCCAGTGACAGGGTCCTTAGGAGAGACACAGAGGAGGTGGCCCTGTGACCACAGGCAGAGCTCAGAGTGATGCAGCCACAAGCCGAGGGCAGCCGGCAGCCCCCAGAGGCTGGGGGGCCCCGGAGGGACCCTCCCCTGGAGCCTTCGAGGGACCAGGGCCCTGCTGGCTCCTCGCCCTGACAACGGCAAGAGGATGCGTTTCTGTTGTTTGAAGCCACCCAGTTGGCGGTACTGTCTCATGGAGCAGGGCTGCCGGCGCCCCGAGCCAGGCGAGTCAGGGTGGGCAGAGGGAAGCCGCAGCGGGTGAGGGAGGAGGGCACAGGCCTGCAGCTCGGGGCTGGGAGAGGGGGACCCAGGAAGAAGGTTCTTTCAAGAGATGGCAGGGCCCTGGGAAGGGGCGCGGGAGGGATGGCTGAGGAGGGGGCAGTGGGGGCATCCCCAGAGCTGAGGACTCCTGGACAAGAGGCTCACGCCCCAGGGAGCCGCCCGAGGGGACAGCATGCCTGCTGGTCGGAGACACCAACAGTCCGGGGAGGTGTCCCTGCAGAGGCCGCCCTGCAGGGTGGACACCTCCTAGCTCTCAGGACAGCTCAGTGAGGACCTGCCCCCACTTTACGGAGGAGGCAGGTGGCGGCTGCGGTGGCCCAGCTCGTCAGTGTCAGGCCCGGACAGGCAGCCACCTGTGAGTGCAAAGCCAGCTCCCGGGCACCCTGCCCTGCCTGCAGGAGGCTCCAGAGTGAGCGGTCAGTGTGCTGGGGGCGCAGTGGGGGGGCCTGAGGGGCACTGGGTGGGAGCCCGCCCCTCTCGGGGTGCAGGGCTGGCTCTTCCCTCCTGCGCCGCTGGCCCGTCCCTCCCTCAGCCCGCCTCCGGATCTGGGCCGGGTCCCTCCCGCTGAGCTCCAGGCCCTCTCGGTCCTTCTGCAGCCCCTGCTCTGCCGGCTGGCTCACGTCAGCAGGCCCAGTTCCACCGCCTGCCTCGCCAGACGGCTTGTTCAAAAAGCTGCTCTTTGTTCTTTTCCTTTTTATTTTTTCCAAAAACCGTGTTTTTATTCAATTTCATAGTAAAGCCCAAACTGAAGTCTTGAAAACAACAGCAATAAGAAATAATAATAACGGAAAGATTTCGGCTCTAGGAGGTGCTGACTCCAGCACCTCCCTGTCCCTGCCCAGCTGAGCAGCGGCTCAGGCGCCCCCCCTACCCGCGGTGCCCCCTCACCCGCCTCCCAAATGTCCCGGAGCCGCCCCTCCTGGAAGCCCAGGTCTCTGCCCAGTTCCTTCACCTCTGCTGAGCCCCTGCCCGCTCCCAACTAACTGCCCTCCATCCCTCCCGTCTGGCCCTCCCCAAGCTGGTCCTCAGACTGTCCCCAGAGCCTCCGCTCCTCGCAGGACACCCAAGGCTCCGCTGTCCAACCCCCACCTGCCCCAGGCTCACGTCCCCCCATGCACCTGACGTCCTGCCTTTGCATATAGGCTGGCCCCTCTGCTTGGGACAGTGGTGTTCCGCCTCTCCACCAGGCTGATTCCTGTCAGCGCTCAAGAATCAACCCGGAGAGTCCCCCGTTCACTGACCCTCCCCCGGCCTCCCCGGGCACAGACGCCACCGCCCCGGGCCACCACCGGGACAGTTCGTTTGTTCACCTGCCACGTGACGAGTCCTGTGCCAGGCACTGGGGCACAGGGAAAACAGCACCGACTCGCCCCTGCTGCCACCGCCCTGGGCGACGGAAGGACAGGTACCGCCTGCACGCACGGGGCAGCGCTCGGGCCTGCAGGCGGTGTGAGCTTCCTCAGTGTCTGTTGACCGGCTGAGCAACCAAGCGAGCGGGTGACTGCCTATAACCCTTCCCGCTCCTGGGTGGGGGCTGTGCTGGACCCCGAGCCGAATCACCCGCTCGCAGTAGGTGCTCAGTTCTAGGACACGTGCGCCCTGGGGAGTGAGCAGAGCAAAGGGAAGGGCAGTGAGGGGCGAGGAAACAGGGCAGGGGGCTCTTCAAGGCTGGGGGGAGCCTGGGTGTCCACACCCCGCTCCTGCCCTGCACCCACACACTGTGATCTCAGGGGGAGAGGGAGGGAGGCCTGCAAACAGACGCCCCTGTCCCAACCAAGGGACTCCAGCTTGGAAAGGGGACTTCCGGGAAAGGCCACCCTGGAGCTGGGCCCTGCCCCATCCTGAAATCCTGCGGACAGGCTGTGCCCGGTCCCTACCCTCTCCCTCTTCCCCAAGGCTTTCTTGTCTCCTCCTCCATTTTGAACCGTGCCGTGATGGCTTTGGTGGTGGTGGTTACTCACTGCAGAAATTGTGTGTGTGTGTGCTAATGGTTCAAAGGATACACGGGTGCGTGAGGATAAAAACGGCAGTCTGTCCCCGCACCGCCGCCCCCCCCCCGCCCCTGTTCTCTACAGCAAGTCAACCCCACTGAGGCCCCTTGGGGTCACCGTCTGGCACATGTGTCCCCTCCCTTCTCCCTAACAAGTGCAGGTGCACAAGCACCGAGCATTCGTGTGCAGATGGCATCGCAGTGGATACATCGCTTTGGTACTTTATTTCTTTTAAAGATTTTATGTATTTATTTTTAGGAGAAGGGAGGGAGGAAGAGAGGGAGAGAAACATCAATGTGTGGTTACATCTCACGTGTCCCCCTACTGGGGACCTGGCCTGCAACCCAGGCATGTGCCCTGACTGGGAATCGAACCAGCGACCCTTGGGTTCGCAGGCCAGTGCTCAGTCCACTGAGCCACACGAGCCAGGGCTGGCACTTGCCTTTAAACTCAAGAAAGAGGCTGTGGACACCATTCCAAGGTACTACGTACAGGATTAACTCGTTCTAACTCGCCTAATTGTTCCTGTGGGTGGCCACTGGGGCCTCTAAGTTCTGGTGCGGTCCCAGGGTCAAAGGGTGTGTGCATTGTGCTTTCTCAAGGGGTCAGAGCCCCTGGGAAGGCTGCCCGCCCCCACCCTGGCCAGCTGCAGATGGAATCCATCTGACCCTTTGCCAGTGTCATGGGCAAGAACTGACATTTCATTGTTTTGAAATTCTATTTCCTGAATACGAGATTAAACATCTTGTTCATCGGTCGATTGGCCTTTTTTAAAAATTTCCTCTTCCGTGAGTTTCTGAATCTACGCGTTTGCCCGGTTTTTAACTGTGGTGTCTTTCTTTTTTTAAAAAATCGCCTCGTGGGACCTTTTTGAACATTACGAATATTAATCCTTTGTTTCAGGGTCGAGAGTATTACAGATAGTTGTCTTTGGCCACAGAGAAGCTTGGATGTACTTAAGCTAGTTTTAACTCTTTGTTTCAGAAGTTTGAAAGCATACTCAGGAGTGATAGGACCAGGCCCTGGATGCTGTGGCGCAGTGGATTGGGCATCGGCCTGCGAACCGAAAGGGCACCGGTTCAATTCCCGGTCAGGGCGCATGCCTGGGTTGCAGGCTGGGTCCCTCGCAGGGGGCGAGTGAGAGACGCAACTGATTGATGTTTCTCCAGCACATCGATGTTCTCTCCCTCCCTTCCCCTCTCCAAAAAAAAAAAAGTCTGATGAATTCACATCGTACCACCTCTGAGGTCCAGCTGTGACCACGCTAGGACAGAACCCCTCCTCCACCCATGAAGTTTTCCTTTTGACGTTGTTTGTGGTGGTTTTTGCGATCCAGAGGTTTCTGTTTGTTTGTTTTTTTATAAAGATTTTATTTTTTTTTATTTTTAGACAGAAGGGAATGGAGGGAGAAAGAGATGGGGAGAAACATCAATGTGTGGTTGCCTCTCACGTGGCCCCCACCGGGGACCTGGCCCACAACCCAGGCATGTGCCCTGACTGGGAATCGAACCTGCAACCCTTTGGTTCCCAGCCTGCGCTCAATCCACTGAGCTACACCAGCCAGGGCCAGAGGTTTCTGTTTTTATGTGGTCACATTTCTCAGCCCTTGTGTAGCTTCTGGGCTTCCTGTAATACTTAGAAGGGTCTTCCCCCTCCACGATTACTAATAAAAACAAAACAGATTCTTCTAGTTACTTGTAAAACATGATTTATTATCTTCTTAATGGTGGCGTGGCGTTTTTTTCACACGAAGGACCATAATCGATGTAACCAATCCCCAATTACTGAGCACCAGGTTGCTGCAGGTTTTCCCTTCTTTTAAATCCAGCCGGATGGAGCAGCCACTCCTGACTTCTCCTCCTCACCTGGGTTATTTCAAAGCAAAACCCAGGCATCAAATAATTTCACCCATAAACGTGAAAGGTTTTACATTTTTATATTGTAAAACCCGTTAATCCTGCTGTCTTTTTGGCCTCCATTTTTAATTGGCCAAATAGGGCATTCACATTCAGCAGAACAAAAGGGTCACAATGAAAAATCCGTTCCCGCCGGTCCTGCAGCCGCCCGGTTCCCCTCTGGGCGGACCACCCGTGCCCCGTAGGTTCCTCGCGGGTCTTTAGAGTCGTCATCATCATACATGGGGGTGGGTGAAAGTAGGTGTCCAGTTCACAGGGAAACTCATACCAGAAGAAACACTGTTTCTCACGCTCACAACTGGAAACCTCCCTTTGCACACCCCTGCCCATCTATTGTACTCCGCGGCAAAGGGGAATTAAAGTTGCCGGTGGGTCAGAGTTTCTACCTGCTGACCTTACAAGGGAGAGGTTATCTTGGATGATGCAGGTGGAGCCAATGTGGTCACCAGGATCCTTGCACGTAGAAGCAGGAGGCGGCAGGAGAAAAGTTAGTGTCCCAGTAATGCCACGGCAGAAAGCCTGGCCTGGCCCTTGCCGGCTCTGAAAATGGTAAGGGCCACAAGCCGAGGTGTGTGGACAGCCTTCGGAAGCTGGAAAACGGAAAAGAAATTAAAACAAACAAACAAACAAAAAAAAACAGATGCTCCATCAGCAGCCAGGAGAAAGCCCTGCGGACGCCTTTGAGTCCGGTTTGCACTTGACTTGCCGAACTGTGGGATAAGCCGAGTGCGGTGGTTTTGAGGCTGTGTCCATTTGTTGCAGCGGCCGTGGGAAAGGAACACGGATGCCCCCTGGTATTGCCGCACAGTGAAAAGATACTCAAAGAGGAGGACCCTGCCTCTGCGGCGCGGCCCCTGGAAGGAGACTCTGGGTAAAAAAGCGTATCCTCAGGCAGCAGTCACCCTGGGTGCTGAGTCCAGTGTCTGAGAGCTCTGCCTTCTCTCTGGTGAGTCCCCAGAATCACAAAAGTTAAACGAGCATCCTGGCAAGTCCGGTATCTGGAACAACCATCTTTGGGGTGGGTGAGATGCGTAGTTTCTCTTCCTGGAGGAGTGGGGCTCCCCCGCCCCAGCTGGAAGGGCGGGGCTCTGGCAGATGCTGACCAGATGTGGAGGGGTGGGGCTGTGGGGGGCAGGTAGGGGTGCTGCCTGGTGTGTGTGGGGTGGGGAGCAGGAGACCAGAAACTGAAGAGCCGTTTGGGGCCCTGCTGTCAGGGGGCGGGCGGCAGGCGGAGCCACGGGCGGGCGGCCTGAAAGGGTTAACCCGGAGGAGTAGTGGTCGGGTCAGGTTACTTCCCTTTAAAACGCCTGGGAAAGGAGGAGTCAGGTCCTGCTGGGGCATGCGGGTGGCTGGTCCGGCTCGCCCTCTGGGAGGAGGCTCCGGTGACCTAGGCAAGTGGAGCTCGCTGGAGGGGGCACGGGGGCTGTCGGAGGGGCGCAGCGCAGGGAGCCCCACGTCTGCCGCCCACAACCCCTTCTCGGGCGGGCACACTGAGGCCCAGCGAGAGCCAAGAATTCTCTGGCCTTTGGCCGAGATCCCCCGTTGGACCTCTTCTTGGCCCAGTTGGGGCAGGGGACCTCCCACCTGGAGAGGTGGCCCCAGGGCGGGGAGGGGGCTGCTGGCACCTCTGGGGGAGGAAACGTGGGGAGACGGGTCTGGCCCGCGGGCTGCACCCTGCTGGGGACTGCTGCAGGGCGGTGGGACGGCCCCGAGGGTGGGTGGGGTGGAGCTGGAGGGGAAAGGGAATCCCTGGGGATCTAGAGAGCCACTGAGGACGAGACGGGACCTTGGACACGTCGTGTCTGTCCCAAGCCCTTCCCTGGCCCTGGAGGAAGGGGAAAGGGCACGCCTATTTTTAAGCACCGGTCTTACTGTCGTGGTCTTCCTGCCTCCCTGCAGCCACCCGCTCAGGGTGCGGGTTCCCCAGGGCCCAGCCGAGGCGCGGGATTGTGGGCCACTCCCTGGGGAGGCAGATCAAGGTTCCCACCGCACCTGCCCTTGTTCTGGGGAGGGGTCCCCGCAAATGGGGCCAGTGGGGTCGTTACCCTGTGCTTCCAAACCTCCAGAGGTGCAGCGGGCAGCGGCCCAGGTGTGCCCTGCCTTGGGTTTCGGACTTGAGCCCCTTCCTCCCAGCATCCCAGCCTGGGGGCGGCAGTGGCCAGTGTCCTCCGGGTGTCAGAGCACCAGACCCGGTCAGACCTGAATGTCTGAATGACCAGGCCTCTCTGGGCCTCAGTGCATTCACTCGTAAAAGGGGCTGTAAAGGGGCTCTCAGCGCAGACGGGCCCTCAGGCCATGCGTGCATCTTTTGTGCCATGGGCATGGAAGGAGGGCGCCACCCCCCCCCCCGTGCTATTACACTCACAGGTGTGTGCCCCCCTCCTGTGCTCTCTCACGCTTCAGGGACTGCACAGCAGAGAATGGGGTGGGGGGTGGAGCGTACTGGGAGATGCTTTAGGGAGCATGAGTGGTTAAGCCAATAGAACCTGCCGCTAACTAGCTGGGTGACCGTGGACAAGCCTCTCAACCTCTCTGTGCCTTGGTTTCTTCAGCTGCCAAATGGTGGTGATTATCCTGATAAAGCACATAGTAGGTGCTCAGTTAAACAGATGGGAGCTGCCAGGCAGGACCTGCAGCCCAGCATGGCTCCTCCACGGCTGGTGTGCTTCCTACCCGCCTCCCCCAGCCCCTCGGTTCCATCTGTCCTAAGTGCCCTGCCCTGGGCTCCAGAGGCTGGGGCAGGAGCTGACTTTCCATCAGGGGGCCTTCTGAGGTTCTCACAGGATGGACAGGGCCTGAGGCTCCGGGAGGAAGCACCCTGGGGGCTGGCCCAGGCCCAGCCCCGTGCAGCTGCGGGTGGGGGCCTCGGAAGGCTGGAGAAGGCCAGTGGCCAGAGGGGCCACCGCGTACCCTGCCCTGCGTACCCATCCTCGTCTTGGCCCCGCTCTCACTGCTCCTTCAGAGCAGACAGGTGGGCTTCAGGTTGCACCTTGCTCCCAGCTCACCTTTCCCCGGGATACAGGGGTGGGGGCTGCGGCGGGGGGGGGGCTGCGGGGGCAGGAGTAGCGAACCCGAGGCCCCCGGGGGTCCCTGAGAGCCCCTGCCGGAGCCCTTCCCAGGCTCCTGGCCTTTCCATGTCTCAGTGACAGGCACCTGTCCTCAGCGCCAAGACGCAGCTGCCCGTCCCACTCGGCTGACGGCTGTGCGTCCACTGTTCTCTCGCGTGATCGTCATCAACCTTCGTTTTTTTTTTTCTTAATTTAGAGGAATTTTTGTCCTCTGGACCAAAACATAGGCAGGGAAGAAACATGCTTTGGTTGAGATGGGCGTGGAGCTGCTGGCTCCCCCCCACTCAGGAGAGCAGGAGGAGGCACGCACACAGGTGCAGCTCACCTGTGGGCAGGTCTCCACTGCAGGGTCAGCGCAGAGGGCGCCTCCCCCAGAGTCCCGCGGGGTGCAGCAGTGAGCCCCCGCGCGGGGGTAGCCACACAAGATGATGTGAGGAAAAAATATAACATAAACAGCTGTCGTCTTGTGGTCATGACTGCTCAGGAGGAGAATAAGTGAGGAATTGATTAAGGAAAAATAGTAAGTTGTGTATGTACAGGAGGCTCACAGAGATGGCAGAAAGGTAGTTCACATGCCCAGTCTGGGACCCCAAGAAAGAGAGCGGGAGATGGAGGGGGGCCCCGGGATCAAGGGGCTGAATTGCAGGGAGCTCCATCTGTAACCACGGCCTCTCGTTGTCTCAGCGCTGCATCCGTTCCCTAAGCACACAGCACGCACCAGTTGCGGACCAGGTGCCTGGGGGGAGGGTGCTGTCCGCACGGCGCTCGAGTCTCAGGGACGCTTGGGGCGCTGTCCTGGGCCGGCATCACTGAAGCGAGCCTCCAGGACAAGGTGGCAGGTGAAGGGAAGACAGAAGCTTTCCAGGCCCAAAGAGCATCTTCTTTGGGGCCCCTAGAGGCATAGGGGGCAGGGGGAGAGCCTGGTGGGCTTGATAAACCAACAGAGGCCAGTGGGGCAGGGGAGAGAGGGACGAGACCAGAGGATCATGGTGGAGGGTAGCAGGGCAGTGGGGTGGGGGGGCGCTGGATCAGGCCGGGCCTGTAAGCCTGGCGAGGAGGGTAGCTATTATCACTCACTTAGCTGGCATTTCCTGGGCTCCCGACCTGTGCGAGGCGTGGAGGGGCGCACAGTCACCGAGCCTTCCCTTGAGGTGCCTGGGTCTGCTGGCAGGCTCTGAGCGGGTAGAGGGCCTTTTCATCAGCACCGTGGCCACGGTGTGAACCCCAGGCCAGCGAAGCCAGGAGGGGCCGCTGCGCGTGAGAAGGCGGTGACATCGGAGCTGGGTTTTGAAGGATGAGCAGGAGTTTGACAGGAAGGAGAGAAAAGGTGCCCCGGCCGCGGAAGCAGGGTGAGCGAAGGCCCAGGGGTATGAAAAAGCCCAGGGTGGGTCCGGGGGGGAGTTTGGGGAAATGCCTGCCGCTGGAACCACAGGGGGCACTGGAAATACAAGCCAGAGGGCCAAGGTCACGGGAGATCTCGAGGCCCCAGCCAGAGCTGAGGTTTCGTTCTCCATCCCACGGGCGGCGAGGAGCCGAGAGCAGGCTCGAGCAGGAGAGGGAGCTTTCTGGGCCAAGGCGTGTGGTGGGCTTGGGTGACAGGGAGGGACAGCGCCGCCACCGCTCTGTGGGGTGTGGGGAGGGCCCGGCCTGGGCCACAGTGGGGGCTGTGGAGCGTGCCCCTCTCTGCGGCCCCCCAGCCGGGCCTGGCCTGCTGCCCAGAGCAGGGGTCTCTCACTGCGGGGCAGTGGGCCGCCTGCCGCGCCCGCTTTGAAGACCAGAGGCCCTTTTCGACAGAGGCAGGGTTCCAGCCAGCTGGGCCCGTGGTCCCAGTCCAAAGCAAACAGGAAAAGCCTACGGTGGGCCAGGCGGGGCCTCTTTCTTTGTTTGGAGAAGGGATCAGGCCTAGCGGATTTGCGGGTCTTTCGGCTGCAAAAGCGGAAGGGGGCTGCAGGCCCGGTGAGGGCCTCAGTGAAACCCACCACTCGGTGGCCCTGATAGAGGGGGCTGGAACACGCGCTACCTCACCCTTGGGTGTCGCCATGCCTTCGGTCACCGTGCCCAAGCTGCCCGCCCTACCCTGGGCACTTGGCCTCTCACTAGTGTCCCTTGACCATCAGCCCAGGCCCGACAGGGGTGGCTGCCTGCTGGTCACTACAGTGAGAAGTCCCCACTGCCCAGGCCAGGGCCCTGGGGGCAGGCCTCTAGAGAGAGAAAGAGGGAAAGGCTGAGGACTTGAGGGGCCCCCTCCCTCTGCAAGATGGGCACCCAGGGTCCCCTGAAAACCCGGCACTTAGAGCCTAGCCCCTGCCGGCCAGGTGAAGGGTGGGAGGCATTCACTCTTGCGGTTATGCCTGAATGAATTCACGTCTGCATCAGTTCATGCGAACATTCACTGGCCAAGCCTTCGTGCAGGCCCGGGGGGTGGGAGGCAGGTGAAGGAGGGTCGGAAGGAGCCCACGAGCGGATGGAGCGGACAGACGGGAGTCCTCAGTTGCTTTTGGCTCCGACCTGACTCTGGCTGGCCTGTGCGCCCTGAAAGGAAAGGGGCAGGTAGTTCCCCCAGGGCGAGAGCGGGGGCAGGGGCAGGCGTGGAGATGGCTACAAAGACTTTCATGCACTTACTCACGTGCCCGCGTGTGCCTTCGCTCAGCAGGTGCGCGCTGAGTGCCTGCCGTGGCCGGGCACGCACCCTGCTCTCCCACGGCGACCAGTCTGGGGGGAGATTGGCAAGTCTCCTGTCGCCGATCACACAGGTCGAATGGAAAATTCGCTGGGTTACAGGCCTTTGCGGAAGAGTTTGGCGGTGCCGACGGAGCTAGTAGGGCCTTGACCTGGTCGGGGAGGTCAGGTATCTTCTCAGAGAGAGACTTGCAGGACGAATAGGAAGTAGCCAGGGTGAGAAGAGAGCGAGGGCCCAGGCAGAGGAAACAGCGTGTGCAAAGGTCCTGCGGTGGGGGGCGGGGTGAAGGCCAGGCGGGCTGGGGAACCGAGACAGCGGGGAGTGCAGTGTGAGGAGGCCGGGCAGTGGGCAGGCTGATAGCGCCCGAACTTGTGGGTCCCTTTACAAGATTTGGCCTGGATTCCAAGACCAAACGGAAGGGTTTAAGCAGTGGCAGAAAATAATGATCTACTCTGTGTGGCCACGAGGTTGCGGGGAGCCCCAGTGGAAGTGGGGAGTTCGTGAGGGTCCCGCAGCGCCCACGTAGACACGAGAGTGTCTTTGACCAAGGACGTGGTGAGGTCGGGGGTGGAGTCGGGGGCATTGGGTGTCGGGGTGGGGAAGGTCCAGGAGTGTGAAGGTCTGAGAAACTGGGCCGGTGCGCGGGAAGGGTAATAACGCACATCGTTTTCCTCTGAGAATGTGTTTTATTGAGTATGATACGTCGTATCTTCCACTCCACCAAGGACAGGAGAAGAGGCAGTGGGGAGCTCTGAGAAAGAAGGGGGTGGCTTTTAGGTTCTGCTCAACGAGAGAGGTCAAAGCTATCGTTCTGAGGAAAGAGGTGGCAGAAAGGTAACGCTGCCTACCCAAGGTCACGGCTGGTCAGGAGGCTAAGCCTCCGCCGGCGTTCTCTCTTAAAAAGGCAGAAGAGCTTATTTCATTCTACTCAGGGAGCTGATATTGAGGAAGGGGCGGGCAGGGGGCACCTGGGAGCCCGGCTTGCTCTGGAGGAATGAGGGCAAGGCCATCAGGTCCCGACCACAGCGGAGACCCAGCGCGTTCCTGACCCAGAAACCAGCTCTTCCTCTCACTGCATCCTCCCGCCTCGTGCCCCTGGGAAGTCCTTCCCTCACTCGAACCTCGATCCTCCTGCTTCGGTCCCCACCATCTCAGCTTGCATGCAGAGAGTGCCACCTGGCTGCGCCCCCTACCCACGGGGCCTGCAGCCCGCCCCGTGATGACCCTTCAGCCCTCCGGCGGGCGGGCTCCGGGGCAGCCAGCAGCCTGTAACCAGACACCGTTTTCTTCCAGCAGGTGCACTGCTGCTGGGTGTCCTCACGGGAGCCTGGACAGAGTGCGTCCCTGCCCAGCACAGTGACCTTCGCCTCTCTGAGGCCTGGTTAATTTTTGCCCAGGCTGAGGGCTGTGGGGCTCCTCCCCTCTGAGATATAAGCCTGGCCCCAGGCTGCCCTGTCTCTGGCCCGTCTCGAGCCTCCCGAGTGCCGTGCCCGCCCTCACCATGGCCAAGGGCTTCTACATTTCCAAGCCCCTAGGCATCGTGGGCATCATCCTGGGCGTGGGGGCCGTGGCCACCATCATTGCCCTGTCTGTGGTGTACTCCCAGGAGAAGAACAAGAACGCCGAGAACGCCGGCCCGGCCCCCACCGGCCCCAGCACCACTGTGGCCACCACCTTGGACCAGAGCAAGCCATGGAACCGATACCGCCTCCCCCAGACCCTGGAGCCTGAGTCCTACAAGGTGAGGCTGAGGCCCTACCTCACCCCCAACAAGGACGGTCGGTACATCTTCGAGGGCTCCAGCACCGTCCGCTTCAAGTGCAAGGAGGCCACCAACGTCATCATCATCCACAGCAAGAAGCTCAAGTACGTCCAGACCCCGGAGCAGCACATGGTGACCCTGCGGGGCGTGGACGGCGCCCCGGTCCCTGCCATCGACAGGACCGAGCTGGTGGAGGTCACTGAGTACCTGGTGGTGCACCTGCGGGGCCAGCTGCAGGCAGGCAGCCTGTACGAGATGGACAGCCAGTTTGAGGGCGAGCTGGCCGACGACCTGGCCGGCTTCTACCGCAGCGAGTACTTGGACGGCAATGTCAGAAAGTGAGTCGGGGCAGGCTCTGCCTGGTGCGCACGGGCCCGGGGTGCTGAGGCAGAGCTGGAGCCCTGGGGCTGAGGGAGGGCTTGGCTGCAAGGCCTTTGAACCTTCTGGAGCCCTCGGCTGGCCCATGGCTTCATCTGCGGCTCGTGGGGAGCAGCCACCGAGACCACAAACCCTTTCCTGGAGGACCTCCCCCCACTTCTGGGAGCCGGGCACGAATGAGGAACATGCCCCTTGTTTAGACAGGAAAACCGAGGCTCAGAGGAGAGAGACTTGGTCTCCCTGCCCATATGGCGATGGAGCCTGCCAGGACTTTGACCCTCAGGCCAGAAGGAGCTCTGGTCTCCCAGAGTCAGCTGGCCTTTCGGGGCCCAGATGCTGCCCGGGCGAGGCAGGGAGAGCAGGGATTAGGCCAGACCAGCCTTCCGTGCGCCCCTTCCCCGGCAAACCCAACAACACCCAAAAGCCCCCCACCCCCATGGGCGCAGGCATTCTGCCGGCACACCCTCTCACCCTCTGGCTCGGGCAGGGTGCTGGCCACGACGCAGATGCAGTCTGCAGACGCCCGGAAGTCCTTCCCGTGCTTCGACGAGCCGGCCATGAAAGCCCGGTTTAACATCACCCTCGTCCACCCCCACAACCTCACGGCCCTGTCCAACATGCTGCCCACAGGTGAGCAGGTCTGTCCTGGGGCCACACGGCCTTGGGAAGCCAGCGCCCCAAGGCGCCCGGGGCTGGGGTGCGGGGCCGGGGAGAGGGTGCCCGCCCTCACGCCTGCAGCGCACTCCCTACCCAGGCCCCAGCGTCCCGTTGAAGGACGACCCCACCTGGAACGAGACGGAGTTCCACACCACCCCCGTGATGTCCACGTACCTGCTGGCCTACATCGTGAGCGAGTTCACAGCTGTGGAGCGGACGGAGGCAATGGCGCCCAACAAGGACGTCCTGGTAGGGGCCGGGCCCGCCGTGCTCACTGGGACTGCTCTTGCCTCAGGGGCGTCCCTGTTTGTCTTCGTCCCTGTCCCGGCCCCTGCGTGGCTCAGCCCCGTGTCTGAGCCCCGGCTGGGAGTCCTCTCTGGCGCGTTCCCTGACCCTCAGTCTCTGCATCTGAAAAATGGGCTCCTCGTAATGAATGGAGTTCCCAACCCATGGTTGCCAGGCAGACAGACGGCGGTTCTGACCATCATCCGTGACTCCCCAAAGGCTCCGCAGTAGGACTCCCAGCCCCTCAGAAACCCCCCGCCCTCTCTGCTATGGGCCCGGCCTGCAGTGTGACCCCATCCAGGCTCTGGGACCTGACAGGCGCCCCGACCCCCCTCCATTGTCCTTGCAGATCCGGATCTGGGCCCGGCCCAGCGCGACCGCAGCAGGTCATGGCGCGTACGCCTTGAACGTGACCGGCCCTATCCTAAAATTCTTCGCAGATCATTATGACACACCCTACCCCCTCGAAAAGTCCGGTGAGTGAGGGGGTCAGGGGCCTTACGTGGAGAGGGGGCAAGGGCAGTCAGGGGGAGGGCTCCTTGCCCAGCGGCCACCCTGCCAACCGCCTGGCCTCCCCAGACCAGATCGGCTTGCCTGACTTCAACGCTGGCGCCATGGAGAACTGGGGGCTGGTGACCTACCGGGAGAACTCCCTGCTCTTTGACCCGCTGGTGTCCTCCATCAGCAACAAGGACCGGGTGGTCACTGTGATCGCCCACGAGCTGGCCCACCAGGTACCCCGCGGCATGGGCAGCGGAGAAGGGAGAAGGGCAGCGGGGGGGGGGGCTGTCCCAGTGGTGTCCCCGGGGTCGCCTGGCACCTGACGGCACTCCCGAAGGATGGCTCTGGGGCCCGTGGGTGCTGCAGAGCCAGAGTGGCTGACCCGCCGCCCCCACAGTGGTTTGGGAACCTGGTGACGGTGGCCTGGTGGAACGACCTGTGGCTGAACGAGGGCTTCGCCTCCTACGTGGAGTACCTGGGCGCCGACTTCGCCGAGCCCGCGTGGGGCCTGGTGAGCCGGCCGTGCGGGGCCCCGGGGTGTGTGGGGGGCGCGGGGGAGACCTAGGTCGCCCACCGTTCCCAGCGCAGCGCGCTGATGGCCGCTGGGGACTCGCAGAAAGACGTCATCGTGCAGAACGAGGTGTACCGCGTGATGGCCGTGGACGCCCTGGCCTCCTCCCACCCGCTGACCACCCCCGCCGACCAGGTCAACACGCCCGCCCAGATCAGCGAGATGTTCGACTCCATCTCCTACAGCAAGGTGCCCCCCTTGCCTGCCTGCGGCGACGGCGGGGGGCGTCGGGGGGGCGGTGGGGACGCGGCCTGCTGCAGCCGCTGGGTCCTGCCAGCTGAGCACAGCTCCCTGAGCCCCTGCCCCTGTCCCCTCCCTGCAGGGAGGCTCTGTCCTCAGGATGCTCTCCAGCTTCCTGACTGAGAATCTGTTCAAGACGGGCCTGGCGGTGAGTGTGCTTGGCCAGCCGGTGGTGATGGTGGTTGCGGTGGCGGTGGCGGTTCCCTCCAGCCCCTGCCCCGGGCCCCCAAGCCCCGCCTACCCCAGAGGTTGAGTGGCAGAGCCTGGGGCACCGGCTTCACCCTCACCATGGTCTGTCTTTCCACAGTCCTATCTCAAAGCCTTTGCCTACAAGAGTGCCACCTACCAGGACCTGTGGGTGCACCTGCAGAAGGTGGGTCACAGCCGGCCCCAGAGCCATTCTGTGGGGGTCCTGAGATGCTACTAGTCCCCAGGTAGCACCTGTGTAAGGGGATGTGCCCAGTGCCCCTGCCTGCCAGCTCAGGCAGGTCCTTTGGAGCCATGGTTGGTTGTGTGTGAAATGGGCACAAGGGTGGCCCCTGGAAGGTGGTTGTTGGAGAAACCCCAGCAGGCGGCCTGCCTCCTCCGTAGCGAGCTCCGTGAGGGGGGCCCAGGAGTCCCCTCTTCTCCGTGCTGACGAAACGGGCCCTCACAGCTCCCACGCCCAAGCCTAACTCGGCCGGGGACTTTGGAGCCAGCCGTCCAACCTGCTCAGCAGTCCCGGCTGCCCTGTGCCCTCCCGGCCCCTCCCAGGCACGACTTTGAACCCCTGCACCCTCAGCACAAGGCGGGGCCCTCCCAACGGGCCCCACCTTGCATCCCCGCGCCCCGTCTGTCGTCTGTCAGGCAGACCCTTTGTCCATTCCCTCCCTCCCCCTCCCCCGCCGCCTCTCCTGGGCCTGCTCTCTGTCAGCCCCCATCTCTTCCTCGCCGCTTCCCCTCCCCCTCCTCAGCCCACCTGGGGGGACCCCTCCAGAACCCCAGCTGCTTCCCCACTGTTGCCACCGTGTTCCTCCAGTCCCCAGGCTCCAAGGCCGGTCTGACCAGAGCGGGAGACCCAGCGCTTTGTCACAGATCACAGCCGGGCTCCCGTGTCCTCTTGGCCAACCTCCCGCCCAAGTTCCCTCTGCCTCGAGCCTGGCCTGCCTCCCCCTCCTCCCCGATTGCCTCAGTCCTCCCTCCACCTCCACTGTCTTCCTTGCCCTGCCTCAGTTTCTCTCCTGTCCTGCAGAGCTGAGCCCTCCTCCAGGCCAGCTGCCCCTCCAACTTCATCCCTCCCTCCCGTTCCCTCTCCCTGTGAGCCCCCTCTTTCTGCAGACCCCCGAGCTGCCACTTTCTCAGCCTGCACCCTCTGACGCGCCCTTCTGCCCGCTTTCTTGCCCTGAACTTGTTTTCATTTTCTCAGTTGCTAACAGACGTTGTTGGAGTTTTGTTGTTATTACAAAAGCAATGCAGCCCTGGCTGGTGTGGCTCAGTGGACTGAGCGCCGGCCAGTGAACCGAAAGGTCACCGGTTCGATTCCCACTCAGAGCACGTGCCTGGGTCCCCAGCTGGGGGCGGGCGAGAGGCAACCCATCGATATTTGTCTCGCACACCGATGCTTCTTTCCCTCTCTTTCTCCCTTCCTTCCCCATCTGTAAAAGAAATAAAACCTTTAAGCAATGCATATGCATGGAAAAAGATCAAAAGGACCTATGAGCGCAGTAATAGCACCTGGAGCCTGCCCCCAGGCCCCCACCTGGGTGCTCGTCCCTCTCCCCCTTGCCCTGACTCTGACGCTGGCTTCTCCTCACATGGCTGTCCTCTTCCAGGCTGTGGATGGTCAGCAGAACGTTGTGCTGCCTAAAAACGTGAGCACCATCATGGACCGCTGGATCCTGCAGATGGGCTTCCCCGTCGTTACCGTGGACACCAAGACAGGGACCATCTCCCAGGAGCACTTCCTTCTGGACCCCGAGTCCAAGCCCAGCCGCCCTGAATCACCATTCAAGTGAGCAGATGGGGTCCCAGGGCAGGCGTCCCGGTGAGGGTTCTGAGGGCCTGGCTTGCTGGGGTCCCAGCCCCCGTGGCTCTAGACGGGCTCCCCCTCCTGGGCCAGGAGGGTGGAGGCGCCTGGTGCCAGAGTCGGGCCGGAAGCGGGAGCCCAGGCGGGGCTGCTCTTCCTCAGCAGTGGCCACGACCTGCCCGTCTCTCACCGCCTGACCTCGGGCCTCTTGTTGCAGCTACCAGTGGATTATCCGTGTCTCGTCTATGAAAGATGGCAAAGCGCAGAACGACAGCTGGCTGGAGGGCGCCACCCAAAGTAATCCAGCCCCGCCCTTGTAGACAGCAGCCCCCCCCACCCCCCCACCCGCTGCCCCCAGCTCCTGGCCCCTGTGCTGGGGGGTGACGGCAGCCTTGTTTCCCTCCCCAAATCTAGCCGACTGCTTTGATTGTAATCTCTGCTGCTGCCGCTGCCCGGTCGTGTGACCCTGGGCAAGTTACCATCCCTGTTTGGTCCCAACTTTTTCATCTATAAAATGGGGCCAAGAACAGTAGCTTCCCCGTGGCATTCTGGGAGGGGTAAAGGAGACAATCCCCATGAAATATTTTAAACAGTGCCTGGCACATGGGATGAGCAGCCCCACCCTGCCAGGCACGGAGGAAACCACGGTCAAGGCAAATTGTCCCCTGCCTAGGCCAAGGCTGCCGACGAAGGGAAGGAAGACAGGCAGTTAAAACCTTTCCAGAGCTGTTCTGAGTGTTTTAGCAGAGGTGTGCATGGACTCTGGGCTGCTTGGGCACAGGGACCTGGAGCTGGGGGTAAGGGAGATTCAATTTCATAGAGAGGTCAGGGAAGACTTCCTGGAGGAGGTGACCTGAGTCTTGGAGGTTGTGGAGAAAAGCATTCCAGGCAGAGGAAATAGCAAGTGCAAGGCACAGGGCAGCAGCGAACATGGGGACCGAGTAGAGGTCCCTGCAGGAGGCAGGAGACCCTGCATCCTCAGGCCAGGGGTAGCTAGGACAGGTGGGAGGTGGGCAGATGCTTGGGTCTGACCTCCAGCTGCCAGGAGAGAGGATGGAAGGGTGAAAGAGCGAGCAGGGGGGAGGGGTGCCAAGCCCCACAGACAAGGTGGGCAGCACCGGGGTGCTGAGTGGACTGGGCATACGAGAACAGAGACTGGCCCGGGCCCGTGGGGGCCGTGGGAGACAGGCCAGGCACTGAGGTTCGGACGTGGCACGGGGCCTGTCTGAGGTCGCCAGCCAGCCAGAGGCGGAGGTTCGACTCCTCTTCTCCCCTCCTTGGCATCGCCCCGGAGGCCGGCGGGGCCGGCCACCGCCGCCAGGTCGCAGGAGGCTGCTCTGGCTGAGGCCTGGAGAGAGGAGGGTCGAGGGTTAGCTGGGGGTCTTTGAACAGCCCCACCCAGCTCTGGCCTCTTCCCCACAGCCGATGAACGGTTCAAAACCGCAGCCGACGAGTGGGTCCTGCTGAACATCGACGTGACGGACTATTACCAGGTGAACTACGACGAAGACAACTGGAGGAAGATTCAGGGCCAGCTGCAGCGCGACCTGTCGGTGGGTATCTATCTGCCACCCGACCCATCCCCTGCCCCAGCCCGGGGTCACACCCTGAGTCATACCCTCTGCGGCCCCTTCCAGGTCATCCCTGTCATCAATCGGGCGCAGGTCATCCACGATGCCTTCGATCTGGCCAGGTGAGTGTCCCACGTCAGGCCCAGACCGGCCCTGCCAGGAGGGCCTGCTGGCTCAAGCAAGTGGGTTTCTGGAGTGAGAAGCAGCCGTCCGCCCTGAGAGTCAGGCCCAGCGCAGCAGGCTCCCTGCGCCCCGGGCACCCGGCCCTCGGCCCCCATTTCCCAGATACGGAACCCGAGACTCCAGAGTTCGAGTGCCTGGCCCTCGGCTCTGTGTCCAGCCCAGGATCAGCCAGACTCAGGCCCGTCCAGCGCCACAGTCACACCGCGCTCCACGGCACCAAGCTTCTCCTGAGAGCTGTGTGCCGGGTTGCTGTGCTAGGTGCCAGGAAATCTGGGAAGGACAGGACAGGCATCAGGCAGCGTGGATGTCACCCACAGATACGGGCATTTATGTCCCCCGGGCGCAGACAGTCTGAGGAGGGGGAGGGAGAAAGACACGGAGGGCCTTGCGAATCAGAGGGGCGACCTGGCGAAGAAAGAACACAGTCTTTTTTTTTTTTGTCCTTTTGAATCTAAGCTCTGTCTCTGTTAGCTCTATGGCCTTAGAGAAGTCACTTTACCTCTCCGGGCCTCCGTTTCCTCATCTGTGAAATGGGGGTAATAAGCAAAGGATTGTGATGGGCCGTGGGTGAGGGCCGGGCCTGGGCTGGCCTTGTTTGTGGGACCACCTTGCGCCCACGTTCCCCACCCCGGTGAACACGGGGGCTGGCTCCATTTGGGGGGCTCTGGGACCTCAGGCTCCAGGAGGAGGCTGGGGTTCCCAGAGAGGACTGGGTGGGGGTGCTTACTTGAACCCCTCTGTTTGTCCCCAGTGCCGGCATGGTCAATGTCACCCTGGCGCTGAGCAACACCCTCTTCCTGATCAAAGAAACAGAATACCTGCCCTGGGAGGCCGCCCTGAGCAGCCTGAACTACTTCAAGCTCATGCTGGACCGCTCCGACACCTACACCCTCATGCAGGTGCGCAGGGGCGTGGCCGGGGGGCGCCAGGGCCGGCGGTGCATCTGCGCTGCCCCGTTAGGGAGTCGGTGGAGCTACCGCCTGCAGTGGCCTCAGGCCGCCATCGCGCGGGGCCCTTTGTGAGCTCGGGCTTGGCGGAGCGGTGAGCACAGGAGGGATTGGGGAGGTGAGCCAGTTCAGAAGGGCAAGGGAAGGACCCAGACTTCCCGCAGAGTGTGCCGTTCTGGAAGTCAGCGCTTTCAGAAGAAGCTGCTGTGCTCAGCGTCAGGATGCCTGTCCCCGCCCAGCTACATGCCTGCGGGGGACCCTCTTCGGCCCCGGGAACCCCACTGTGAGATGAGCAGGCCTGCCTGCGGGGCGGAAGCGGGGAGATGCAGGTGCTCTGGGCCTTAAAGCGGGGGCCGCTCAGACCCCCACCGGGGAGACCCGAAGGGAACGCCGGATCTGCAGCGTCGTGTGGCTAATGAAGGGCCGGAGAGCCGGAAACGCCTGAATGGCCGCAGCCAGGGCTCGTTAGTAGGATTTCCATTTGGTGGAATGTTATGCGGCCCCTACATCATATTTGAAGAGATTGGGTTTTTTATATTAAACATTTTCCCCATTATGAAGTTCCTATTATGATAAATGAGGCATTTACGGTAAACGAGGTTTTACTTCATTGTAGCTCATTAACCTGCCTACCTTGGGTTCAGCTCATCTTATTAATGCGGTTTGATCGCAGCACGGGGCCAACGCAGTAGGTAGCGTTGACTTCGTGTGGTTACTGACCGAGCCATTGTCTGCTGAGCCCCACAGACGACCGTGTGTGTATTTCCTTTTTTCTCCATCTTCTGGAAATGCATCAGATAACACAGTTTTGCTCCAGTCCCCAGAGGCACCCCTGCTTTCCTCTAGAACCCCACTCAGCTCCCAGGCTGGGAGGCTCTCCTGGTGTCCGAGCCCCCAGGGGTCCTGGTGCCTGAGCCCCCGGGGCTTCTTCCTTGAGTTTTCTGTCTCACGGGCAAGGGTGGGTAGAGCGCACTTTCTATAGGAGGTGGATTTTCTGGGGGTGGATGGTCTGAAATGTCTGTTCCACCTTCACACTGGAATGAAAGCCCCCCTGGGTCTAGAGTTTCTGTGTTGGAAGTTATTCCTCGAAAATGTCTGATCTCGCTGCACTGACGTTTCATCTCTATGGAGAAGCTCAGAGTTTTTCTCTTTTTCAGTTCTTCGAATGCATCCGGTTTCCCTTCAGGAAGTGCGCGGCGGGCTCTTCTCTCGATCCTGGCGGGCCTTTCTCATCCTTCTGCTCTTTCAGTCTGGACACGCTTGCATCGCTCCTTTAAACGTTCTTCCCCTCCTTTTTCTTTTTTGGATTGGTCCTCCCGTTTTCCAGTGTGTTGGCTTTCTGTTCTGCCCTCCGGGATCGGCCCACCACTCTCCTCTGTAGGTTGCATTCATTTCTTCTGTCGTATCTGTGAACTTCCGAGGGCTGTTCCTGGCCCTGGCATCCCTGAACTCTCGCAGGATACTCATCACAGGCTTTTCTGAAGTTTTCTTTAAAAAAAGAAAACTTTTTTAAAGATTTTATTTATTTTATTTTTAGACAGAGGGAAAGAGAGGAAGATGGGGAGGGAAACATCACTGTGTGGCTGCCTCTCGCATGCCCCCTACTGGGGACCTGGCCCGAAACCCAGGCATGTGCCTCGACTGGGAATCGAACTGGCGACCCTTTGGTTCACAGGCCAGCACTCAATCCACCGAGCCACACCAGCCAGGGCTGAAGTTTTCTTTTTAATTTTTCAAAATGTTTAAGTTTTTTTAATGCTTTTTAAAAAATGTATTGATTTTAGAGAAAGAGGGAGGAAGGAGGTAGAGAAAGAGAGAGAGAGAGAGAGAGAAAGAGAAAGAAACATCGATTTGTTGTTCCACTTATTTATGCATTCATTGCCTGACTAGAGATCAGACGCGCAGCCTTAGCGTACCCTTACGTTACACTGCCGGGTAAGGAAGCACAGTGTGCAGAATCGTGGCACCTTAGGGAGAAAAGGAAAACAGGAGGAGGGAACACACCGATGCAGGAATCCTACCTAAAGAAACGGTGACGCTCGGTGTCAGCCCGGCGGAGCCTTTGAGAAGGAAGAACCCCACGCCCCCGGCGTCTGAAGCGGAGGGGGGCGGGGGCTGGCTTGGCCCCGCCCCCAGCGCTGTCTCAGCCTCTGGCCATCCGCCCGCCCGCGCGCCCTGCGCACCACCTCACAGGCTCCCTGGGGCTCCAGGCGGCTCAGGCTTGCGGCTCCCCTTCAAAGCTATTCATGTTTTCTGTTTCTCAGAACTACCTGAGGAAGCAGGTCACGCCCCTCTTCGATCATTTTAAAACCGTCACCAAGGACTGGACTGAGCGCCCAGAAAAACTGACGGACCAGTGAGTATGACCTCTCCTGGGTCTGGAGGTCACGCGGGGTGGTGTCCAGCCACCCTGACCTGGGGTGTCCAGAGCAGCACCCGGGCAGTGTCCCCCTCTGGCTCTCCCAGCTCCTGGCAGGACTAGGACCACCAGGCACCACCTTGCCTGGGAGCACGAGGCCCGGCCGGAGTCTGTGTGGGCTGTGGGCCCATCTGGCCTCTTGGCACAAAGGGCTGAACTAAAACTCTGAGGTCCCCTCCCCGACCTGGCTGTTGAGGTTCTGGGTGTGGGAGCTGGGGGTGGACCCTGTGCCGGCCTCTGTGGCCCCCGCCGGCTGTCCAAGGCACAGAGCCAAGGGGGACCCAGAGGATGGGGTGGGCGGCAGCCTTAGCGCCCCGGCCTGGAGTCGTGGGTCAGCTGGAGAGTCTGGGCCCAGCAGCTGACCCGGCGCCATCCCCGGGCAGGTACAATGAGGTGAACGCCATCAGCACCGCCTGCTCCAGTGGGCTCCCTGCGTGCCAGACCCTGGTGACCGACCTTTTCCGCAAGTGGATGAACAGCTCCGACAATAACCCGTGAGTGTCCCTGGCTCCTCCCCAGTCTTCCTTCATCCCTCAAGCCCACAGCCCTGTCCTCACCGGGCCCTGACCCCACCCCACCTGCCTGCTGCTCCCCCGCTGACTCCCCCACGCACCCCACACCAGGATCCACCCCAACCTGCGGTCCGCTGTCTACTGCAACGCCATCGCCCAGGGCGGGGAGGAGGAGTGGAACTTCGCCTGGGAGCAGTTCCAGAAAGCCACACTAGTAAACGAGGCTGACAAGCTGCGCGCGGCCCTGGCCTGCACCAAGCAGGTCTGGATCCTGGACAGGTGAGGACGGGCCGGCGGGGCGGGAGGAGTTCCCCGGCGCGGCCAGGATGCCAAGGTGGGAGAGAAAGAGCCAGCCTCACCGGCGCCCCCACACTTTCTCACAAAGCCGAGCCGTGGGGCAGGATGCTCCCATTTTACAGCTGAGGACACCGAGGCTCAGAGACGCCCAGCAGCTTCCCCAAGGTGTGGAAGCTTCAGTGAGTGGTAGAGCCCAGATTCGAACCCAGGTCTGGACTCATGTCCTGTGCTTTGAATTGCTGTGGCCTCTCAGCCTTTACCTGACAATGGCTCAGTTTCCCTCTCTCTCTGAAGGGCGGTGGCCCTGGGCTCCTGGCTCCGATGGGTGCCTCCTATGCCATCTCCTGGACCCCAGGAAAGAAGGGCCGCCCTCAGTGTCGGAGACAGCAGTGGCCGCCCTGCCTGGGGCAGGGCTCAGGGCGCCGGTCCTCCTTCTTTTCTTCCCTCACATCAGATGGTTGTCACATGCTAGGGCCATGTCGGGCATGACACGTGGCATAACCCAGGGCCTTGCTTCGGGCACTCACTGTCCCATCTGTAAGAGGGAGGCAGGACCGCGGGGTCTTCAGCCCTCAGCATGCCAACGGGCTGTCAAAGCGCGCAGGAGGGGGTGGGGGGAGGGCGGACCCTCTGCCAACTGGGCTTCTCTGTCGGATCATTGGACTGCATCCCTGGCAGGTGGTCACCAACGAGCATCCCGCCCCCACAGGTACCTGCGTTACACCCTGAACTCCACCCTCATCCGGAAGCAGGATGCCACCTCCACCATCATCAGCATCTCTAGCAACGTCATCGGGCAACCTCTGGCCTGGAATTTTGTCCAGGCGAACTGGAAGAAGCTCTTTGAGGAGTGAGTGCTCTGAGGACATGTCTGGGGTGCCCTGAGGGTGGTCTCTGTGCCCGGTCTCTGAGGCGGGGTGGGATCTGCGTAGGAGTGGTAGCGGGGAGGGAGGCGAGGGCAGGAATGGAAAGGCCAGGTGGGGGATGGGCCATTCCTTTTCCCACTCGGTGGAGAGAAAAAGTCTGACTGTGGGAGTGATCTCTGGGGAGACAGGAGCAAGGACACTACGGTGAGACCTATGTTTGAGTCTCCGTGGGCGTGTCTTTTCTTCCCGTCTACCAGACGGGCCAATCACAGGGCAGTTGTGAGGACAGAGTGTCGTCTGCCAGTGACTTGAGTGTTAGTCCCCGCCCCCCCTCACAGTTTGTCTCTCTCCCGCCCCCGCCCCGCAGTTACGGTGGAGGCTCCTTCTCCTTCTCCAACCTCATCCAGGCGATCACGCGAAGGTTCTCCACTGAGGACGAGCTGCAGGCGGTAAGAAGCCCTGGACCCTGGGGTCATCCGCAGTCTAAGGGGGCGGCCGCCTTTCAGTTCCCACTGAGTGTGGTCACAGGGAGCCCATGCCTCCTGCATGCTCCCAGGAAGCTGTGCTCACCTTGGAATTCTCGCACAGGCAAAAAGGGACACATTATGAACCTCCATGTGCCCATTACCCAGATTGAACAGTTATCCATGCCTTCCCGACGCTTTTTGGGGGTGGGTGATTTTCAGGCAAATCACTGCTATGATATAATGTCACCTCTAATTACTTTAGTCCTATATAAACAGAGGCATTTTTTTTATACAACATTTTTTTTTAAAGATTTTCATTATTTATTTTTAGAGAGAGGGGAAAGGAAGGAGAAAAAGAGAGAGAGAAACATCAATGTGTGGTTGCCTCTCATGCGCCCCCTACTGGGGACCTGGCCCACAACCCAGGCCTGTGCCCTGACTGGGAATCGAACCGGTGACCTTTGGTTCACAAGCGCCCAATCCACTGAGCCACGCAAGCCAGGGCTCTTCTTCATTTCTTTTAGCAATGGTTTATAGTTTTCACACAGCAGTCTCGTACTTCTCTTGTTGAAGCTATTCTGAGTATTTTATTCTTTTTGATGCTGCTGTAAATGAAGCTGTTCTCTTAATTTTGTGTTGGGATTCTTCACTGCTAGTGTGTAGAAATACAATTGGTTTTTACACATTGCTCGTGTCCTGCAACCTTGCTGAACTCATGAGTTTAAATAAGTTTTTTTTGGTAGATTTCTTAGGATTTTCTATATGCCAATCATGTCTTCTGCAAGTAGAGACGGTTTTACTTCTTTTCTTGTCTAATTGCCCTAGTTCCAACCTCTAGTACTAATACATCTTTTAATCTGTAAAATCTCTTTTTTTTAAAGAATTTTTTTTAAAGATTTATTTGTTTATTTTTAGAGAGAGGGGAAGGGAGGGAGACAGAGAGGGAGAGAAACAGCAATGTATGGTTGCCTCTCACATGGCCCTCATGGGGACCTGGCCCGCAACCCAGGCATGTGCCCTGACTGGGAATCGAACTGGGACCCTTTGGTTCCCAGCCCGCGCTCAATCCACTGAGCCACACCAGCCAGGGCTGTTAAATCTCCTTTTTTAAAAAATACCATTTATTTGTTGAAGCAACCGGGTGATTTGCATTATGGTATGGAGCTGGCCACATTGGGAGTGTGGCTGCTTGTTCCCTGTGGTGTGTCTAATTTGTCCCTCTGTCCTCCCTTGATTGGGTTGAGACTGTAATTGAGTTAAGAACTGCGAGGCGGCTCCATGGAGAACCACATACTGAGGGCTAAATACACCCGGGAGCCAGATCGAAGCCCAGAGGTGCTGTCATCTTTGAAGTCTGCACTAGCTCAGGACTTGGCCCTGGGGGAGGGGAAGCAGTGTCCGGGAGAACAGGCTGCGGTCCCCGGAATCCGGGCCCCACCCTGGAGTGGGGTGGCGGGGACAGAGGACAAGGGCTCCCCTTCCCAGCCTGGGCTGACAGTCTTCCTCTCCCTGGCAGCTGGAGCAGTTCAAGGAGAACAACGCAGACACAGGCTTCGGCTCGGCCACGCGGGCCCTGGAGCAAGCCCTGGAGAAGACCAAAGCCAACATCAAGTGGGTGAGGAAGAACAAGGACGAGGTGCACCAGTGGTTCGAACAGAACAGCCAATAGCTCCCGGTCCGTGAAATCACCTGGCCCCGCACGGGAGAGGTCCCGACCCCCCCGCACCGTGCATCCCTCCCAGTGGCCGACTGTCGGGCCCCCCACTCCTGAACGAAGTCCTAGGCCATGTGTTCTCCACTCTCCACGCGTGGGGCCCACCCAGCTCCTGATGGCCAGACTGTCCAAGCCCCTCCCAGCCCCTCCCCCTGGTGCCAGCGCACTCAGGGCCCTGGGGCTGACCTCAGGGAAGCCCCGCCCTAGGGCCAGAGGAGCGGAAGCCCTCAGTGGACTGCGGACGGCCTTGGGGAGCTGCCCCGAGTCCTCTCTTGCCTTTCCATAAAGACCCTGAACCCGGGGACTCAATAGAGCATCAGATCTGTATATTTTTTTCTAAGAGAAGATGTAGATAAAGGATTTCTAGATGAGCTTCCAGGCTCATTACTAAACCGGAGCAGGAATGCATCGGACCGCAGCTGGGGAGATGGGGTGGAGGGAGGCGGGGAATACGGCAGCACTATGTCCTCTGGGACCCCCCAGGGAGCACAGGAGGGAAGACTCCCCCCACGCCCATGGTCCTTCCTGCAGAATGCCTGTGTGCGCTCATTTCACCCGCCTTCCCGTGGCAGGCCCGAGACGCTGGGTGCTGTCCTGCCACCGCCCCGGGACCCGTGGTGGGTGGAGGGGACATCCGTTTGTAACCTGGTTGTTTTCAAGAGCAGCATCCTGAAAAAGGCAGGGGCCCTCCTGATCACCTTGGGGAGGGGACAGCATCCTGGGACCCATGGGCTCCATGGCCCACGTGGGACTTGCTGGGAATTTCTTGGCAAACAGAGCTAGGTGGTAGGAGGCGCCCCCGGGCGTCAGTCCCTCGAGGCCCAGCAGAGCACTGGGCTGGTGGGAGCGAGGGGGCCGGGCCACGGACACGCGTCCTACAGGGCTCTGACAGCTGGGTTGGGAGTCATGGCTCAGCCACTGTTTCGTGGACAAGTGAGCAAAACCCCTGGGCTTTGGTTTTGTCACCTGCGTGATGTTCGGGAAGCGTGATCCTAAGGTTGGCGTGGGGAAGGAAGGAGTCATCCTACCACTTGGCCGACAAGTAGGAAGAGCTGGTTGTCACTATGGTCCTGTGTCTGGCTTCAAGGCCCACCGGCCCCCTCCCCTCCCTGCCCCTCCCCTCTGGGAGGAAGGCTCCCCCTGTTCTCCACGGGTGTCTGCACTTCAAAGGGCAGGGCGGGGCCAGCCAGGGTGGGGCAGGGTCCCTCCACCAACCAGGTCCCCTCTGGGCCAGTCCTTCCTGTCGCCAGTGCCCTGCAGCAGCGGCTGGCACTTGACCAGAGCATAGGGCCCCTCAGGTGGTCCCCGCTGGGGGAAGGGCCAGCCCCGCCATCCAGTGTCCCTAGGGAGAAGAGTCGGCAAGGACCCCGGTCTGTGTGCCTGGCACTGAGCTCAGCGTTTATGCGCATTGTCTCCTGGGCTCTCCGACAGCCCTTATCTAGGCTTCGCTGATAAGGGAGCTCCCGCTCTGGGAGGGAAAGTCACAGCTCTGCAGAGCTGGGAGGAGACCAGAGACTGCATGTCCTGCCTCTGCCTCTGCAAGAGCGGGGCCCGTCTCCATTTGGACCAGGGACAGGGTCTGTGACAGCCACATGCCACATGCTCAGGGTGCCTCGGGAGGCACCATGCTTCAGGAGGCCCTATGTGCCCAGAGGAAGCCAGCTCCCGGGCTGTGGCACAGACGCGCAGGGCCCAAGGCTGCAGAACCGTGCTCTGGCTGCTCACGGAGCGGGGGCCCACCTGCTCACTCCCCATCCAGCGCCCAAGGCCACAGGGGAAGGCAGGATCTGAGGGCCAGCAAGCAGCAGCCCGGGTGCAATGCCCCTTCGCGCCTCCCCAGTCTCCAGGAGGCTCCTCAGGAGACCTGCCCTCTATGCTACAGGGTCACTGAAAAGCCTAGATGAGGTGCTTAGGAAACGTCCAGACTCACAGGTGGTGACTGGGGGCCCCGGGAAGGTGTGGGCAGACCGGTCACCCCAGGCATGAGTGTCTGTTCCTCTCGTCCCCTGCCAGTCACTTAGCAGAGAGGTGTAGCCAACAGCAGCACGCCTGGGACGCAGCCATGGACCGGATGGACGGGGACAACGGGCTGCTCCCGAGAGGGAGGGCTGAGCCTTCCCTCTGAGAGGATGAGGATGGGGGGTGGTTTGTCCCATCCCCCAGGGCCCTGCTCCCCGGACTCCAGCAGCATCTAGGGTGAATCTCAGGCCACCGCCTTGCCCCCTCCTAGAGGAACACCTCTTGAGGGGACCTGGGAGAACAAAGCTGCCCTAGTCCACGGTGACTGGAGTTCTTATAGGAAGAAAAGATTAAGACCACCCCACCCCCGGGGTGACCACGAGAGAGCACAGTGAGAAGGTAGCCATCTGCAAGCAAAGGAGACGGGCCTTGAAGAAACCAAACCTGCTGATACCCTGATGTTGAACTTCCAGCCTCCAGAACTGTGAGAAAACACATTTCTGTTGAGAAGCCGCCCAATCTGTGGTCTTGTGAGGGCAGCCCAGGCCGCCTAATACATTGGCCTGGGGCCTGGGGCCGCTTGCAGGCGTCCTTGGAAAACGATTTCAAACCCTTGTGAAAGACCCAATGGGTCGGCAGGAATGCACCCAGAAGGATGGAAAAGGGCAACGGGATTGAGTGTGTGAGGCAAGGGCAGGGGTCCTGGTGTCACCCCCCAGGCCACCCTGCGCAGCAGGCCAGGTGGAGGAGACCCTGCGTGACACATGGGGTCAAACTGGCAAGTGAGGGCCCACGTCCACCTTGGCAGGGCATGACTTGTTCCCCGCAGGATGGGGACATCTTTCCTTTCCCAGGGGCCGTAAGAACTCAAGTCGATAGAAGAAAAACAGACCAAAGCACATTTTTTTTTTGGGGGGTGTGTTTTTTTAAGAAGCAAAATCAAAGCATATAGATTTCTGCCCTTCCCCCACCCCACGCCCCCAACTCATCCCCCCATCAGTCCCAGCCCCCATCAGTCCCATCAGGCCACCTGCTTCAAACACTGCTTGCAGGAAAGACATCACTTGGGAAAGGGACCCTTGGCTAAGGGGAAGCTTGAAAACCACTGATGTCGCAAAATGAGGAGGGCGCCCACACTACAGGCCTGATTCCTGGCTGAGAAGGCGGCAGGCCAGGCCCTTAGGGCCCTTAGTAGAAGATGCTCAGGTGGCCCCCCTCCAAATCATCTTGCCAAAGTTCAGGGCAGCCACTGAGCTGCAGGTCTGAGCTCTGGAGAGGGGTGTCATCGCTGAACTGGAAGGCGGGGCCCGGTCCCTGGTCCTTGGAGCTGGGCAGCACCTCTGCACTGTGGCTCCAGTATCCCCACTGGGCTTGAGACTGCAGTCTCTGGCATGCTGGGCGAGGCAGGAGGGGCGGTGTTTCTGGCAACAGACAGGACTCCGGAGACATAGGGATACCCTGTGCAAGACAGACAAGAGCAGCGAATTCAGGAAGAGTGCCAAGAACGGTGTTGGGAACGCAGTAAGCATTCAATACATTTTGGTTATTAATATGCTACTTTAGGGGCCATGAGTCACTCACTCTTGGGCTTCAAGCATAACTGAAGCCTGAAGGAACAAATGTCACCAGCTCAAAGGCCATCGATCAGGGAGCCCCTAACCCCGGGGCCACGAGGCCTCCTGCCCTCCTCCCGGCCCTTATTGGACCGCGGCCCCTGCCACCTCCAGAGGCCAGGGTAGAAGGGGCAAGTCTGATGGCGCCTCCCTCATCCACAGGGGGTGATGACTTCTAGGTGGTGGTGGGTGTCTTACCTGTCCAGCGCCCTCTCCACCCCCAGCCAGGGCTGGATTAGATCAGGGGGATCTAAAATACATGGAATTGTCTGCAGACTAGAGCCTATCCACCGCGTCCGTTTCCAAGGGAAGCCTGGGGACGGTACCTGGTACATTGCAGAAGGCTCCGGGTCAGCAGGGGGCGGCGCCCAGGACGTGGCCTGGCTCCTCGGCTCTGGGGGTGTCTGCGTTTCGGAACGCCCTGTGACCGGCGTCCAAAGGGCCGCGTCCGGAGCCCTTCCTTGGGACACTTGAGGAAGCGACTGCATCCCGGGGCAATAAGGGGGTGAGACCCAGGGACCCACGTCGGGGACCCTGCTTCTCAAGCGTTCGGGCACCGCTGGGGCTCCGGGGCAGGCGGGCGGGGCCCCCCAGGACCCGGCGGCTGGGGCGGCAGAGCCCAGATCGGGCCCGCGCGCCTGCGTCTGCGCCTGCGCGGGGCCGCCGTCCGGGCAGAGCGGGCAGCCCCGAGGGAGCGCCGCGTCGCCGCGCCGCCGCCGCCGGCGCTGCAGGCTCTCCTCGCTGAGGCCCAGCACGGCCGACAGGTGGCCGATGTAGCGGATGGCCAGGCGCAGCGTCTCGATCTTGGTCAGGCTCTGGCCGGCGGGCGCCACGGACGGCGGCAGGAAGCGGCGCAGCTCGTGCAGGGCGCGGGCGAGCGTGCGCATGCGCAGCTTCTCGCGCTCGCTGGCGCTCTGCCGCTGCCCGACGGCCGGTCCGGCCCGCGAGCGTCCCGGCGCCGTCTGGACGGCCTCTGGCGCGGGAGCGCCGCGGGCCGGAGGCGCGGCCTGCGAGGGGCCGCGGGCGCCGTCGCAGGGGCACGATCCCGACGAATCCGAAGAGGAGGCCGGGGACGTGGAGTCCGAGTGCCCGGCCCAGCCCCAGCCCTGGGGTAAGATCCAGTGGTCGAGGGGTCCGGTGCGCAGAGCAGGGGACTGGGCCATGGCCGGGCCGCAGGCTCCGGGATGCTGGACCGGCCACCTCCGGGCCTGAGCTTTTATCTGGACCAAAGGTGCGAGGTGGCCCCCCGCCAGGTTACAGAGAGGTGTCAAAACCCACAGAGCCCAGGGAAGGTCTGGGCAGGGGGGCCCTGGGAAAGCGGGCCCATTTGCGGAGGTGTGGATTCTGACTCCTCAGGGGCTCTAATGGAGGCCCCTGCAGCCCGGGAAGTGTGGGAAGGACAATTCGCATCTGGATGGAGCTGTTAAGCTTCTCACCGGGTACCCATCCACCCCGCCCTGTCCGCTGCTCGGGGTGAGTGCCCGGCGCCCAATAACGCTGGGCACTGCCATCGACCAAGGCGCCCACGCTGCCCCTCAAGTAACTCATGGGCCCCTGCATAGAGGGGCCGCCTCTCTGATCACTAGTCCCCGGGAGGGGGGCTGTGCCCAGTAACCCAGGGCCTACAAGTGTGCCTCTAAGACACGCCCGAGGGACCTGCCATCAGGGATGGGAGGTGGGGTACACACAGGTGGACCCTTCCTGGGTTCTTTGGAACCTGCGCTTGCTGATTTGCTAAGTGACATAGAGAAGGGAATCTCACTGCCCACAGTTAATTTCTGTTCCTGAAAAGCAGAACAGAGCGTCCTG
>PVJI01018067.1:0-34177 GCA_004026765.1 Micronycteris hirsuta
GTTTGCAAGGGAACATTTTGCTTACCTCTGGTCCCCAGACTTTTTCTAATGGGAGGTGCTGGTTAAGCTTAGTCATTGACTTCCACGTCTGGGCTTCGTGTAAACAACCACTCTGTCCAAAGATAAAGACAGTGTATCCGTTTATTTGTAAGTACTTCCTAGATTCCAGTGCCAGTGCAAATTATGTACTTAAAACTGTTTAATTATTTCAATGTTTGCTGATATACAGAGAACCACTGACTTTGGTCCATGGCCCTTGTGCACAGAGAGCTTCTTCAACCCTCCTATTGATGGAGACTGTGTCACACGAACAGTTCTGTTACCTGTGAATGTGACAGCTTCATTTCTTCCTTTCCAACCTTTATACTTTTCATTTATTTTTATTACCTATCACTCGCCTCATCACAAAGATCAGGAATAGTGTTGGCCAGAAACCGTGAAACCAGGCCTCTTCCTTCATATTCCTGACTTCAGATTTTCCAGTTTTCACCTTCAATGTATGTTTTCTATAGCTTTGATTTCATACCTTCCTTTTATTAGGTGAAGGACTTTACCTTCTATTAATAATTTTCTAAGATTTATTTAAAAAATAATCATATATGGATGATAATTTTTTAACCAAATGATGTCTCATCAACTATTATAATAGCCTTATATCTTTTCTTCTTTATTGTTAATATGGTGGATTACTTTGATTTTCAAATGATATCCCAACTCTTTGTGAAATAAACAAAACTTGGTCTAGATATATTATTTTTTAAATATATTGATGAGGGTTTTTTTTCTTTTTGTTTTTTAAAGATTTTATTTATTTTTAGAGAGAGGGGAAGGGAGGGAGACAGAGAGAGAGAGGAACAGCAATGTACGGTTGCCTGTCACGTGGCTCCCACTGGGGACCTGGCCCGCAACCCAGGCATGTGCCCTGACTGGGAATTGAACCAGTGACCCTTTGGTTCCCAGCCCACGCTCAATCCACTGAACTATACCAGCCAGGGCTCATGAGTTTATATTGAGTTCTATACAAATTCAGGATTTTTGTCTAACTTCTTCTATCTTACATATTTATCTCCTTGCTTTTACAGAAAAAAAAAAAAAACACTTGGTGGGGAATGATAGTGTTCGAATATCCCACCATTACACATTTGCTTTATCTCACATTACACAACTTCACAGCTTCAGAATAACAAGTATTACCACCACTATCATGATTATTAAAAAGTTAGATTTTTTCCTTTGCATATGCTATTCACATTCTCCTACCATTTTTAGAATTTTTAGAATTCTCTCTTTTTTAGGACTCCAGTTCTTAGATCTTAGTATCATATCTCCATCATGTTCTCTTCTCTATTTATTTATTTTTAAAGATTTTATTTATTTATTTTTAGAGAGAGGGGAAGGGAAGGAGAAAGAGAGGGAGAGAAACATCAACGTGTGATCACCTCCTGCACACTCCCCACTGGGGACCCAGTCCGCAACCCAGGCATATGCCCTGAATGAGAATTGAACCAGCGGCCCTTTGGTTCACTCACAGGCCAGCACCCAGCCCACTGAGCCACACCAGCCAGGGCCTTTTCTCTATTTTAAATCAGTTCTTCTGTCTATGCATAATTCTGTATATTTTTTTCCAACCTCTCTTCCAGTTGACCCTCTCTTTTTGGCCATCACTACCCCTAGCTGAGTGCCTAATTCCAGTTATTCCAATTTTATTTTATTTTTTTCTTGAAGTGATCAGTAGCTCAGATATAGGCATGGATGAAGCAGAAAGATTGATGTTTAAAGTTGCCCGTAAGAGTGAACAGGAACAACACTGGGGAAAGTGACAGAGATATTGGCAAAACAAAAACTGACTGGAGAACTCACCTATGTCAAGGTCAATAGGAAAAGGAAAGAAGTCAAGTGGAAGGAGTAGGGAGGGAGAAGGCAGAGGCTTCGGTGAATGGATATTAAATTGTGTGAGAAGAAAGTAGGAGGCAGAGGAGAAGTGGGAGTAACAATGAGCGAGCTGAAGAATTGGGGGCTGAGATCAGACTGGGCTGTTTGAATTTGAAAGCGATTTTACTAGGGCGAGTTATATTAGCTGAGCTCATCTCTGTGCGCTGCTATAGAAACCTTTGCCCTCGGAGGTTTACCCACTAACAGTTAATTCCCGATCACACATAATTCAGTGCAGATCTCCCTGGGTGGCTGTTCTTATGGATGACTCTCCTCAAAGATGTGAATGAGGAGCTCGGGCTCTTTCTGTCTGGTGGCTCCTTGAAGTCCCCTCCTGGGCCCTGTCCCCCAGCACTCTCAATTCCGTCTTTCATTGTTGCTGTTACATACCGACACGTGAAGGAAGACAGGAAGCATGGAGGTTCATGTGGTCCCACCCTAAAGCACTTCATCCTGAAAATGGCACATAGCACTTCTGCTCATGCTCCAGGGTCAGAATGAGTCACGTGGCCCCAGCGAGCTACAGCTGGGGCCGGAAAATGTAATCCCTGTTCTAAAATACTTTCTCCAGCAATAACCCTCCAAGATGGTTGGCAGAATTCAGGATTCAACTGCAGTCGTTTGCAGGGCAGGAGGAGAAATCATTAAGTTCTGAGTATATGACAGTGACAGGGACGGGTTAGATGGCAGCTGGATGACAAATGGCAGTTTACTGAGGGTGACGAGATAATGATCTGGAAATAATACTGTGGGTTACAGAGAACCTCAATTCCGCAGCTCAGGCTTGAGTGAGAGAAAAATAGCATTTGGTAGAAAAACAGGGAAAATGACATTCTCCGAGGGCCGCTTATTGAAGAAGGATGGGGGTCACTGAACCCCGAGGTACACTGGGAAGGTTTGAGAAGGTAGAGAGTAATGGCAGTGTGGGCTCAGGTGTGGAGGGACGCAGAAGTTTGGGGATGAGATTGGGGGGAGTAGGCCAGAAGGACTTACATATGGAGTGTTGAATGAGTGTAAGAGGAGCGTGTGGTGGGATGAATTTGTCTGGTGACATAGTTAAAGGACAGTTAGTTCCTGCAGTTCTCCAGAGGGGACAGCAGTTGGGGCTCAGGCCACTCAGCTACTTCCTGGGTGAGTTGTCCTTGGAGGACTAAGGTCTCTGATGGATGAGGAAGTTACTTCGGAAGGAGCATGCTACTTCAGCTTTGTCTGAGCACGGGCTCTCTGGGGAGTCTCAGGAATCAACGCTGGTGACTTCTAAAGAGGCTCCATCCTGAAGTCCCCTCCAGGGCCGGAAGCCCCACGTGGGGGTGGCTGGGAAAGGGGTGGGGGTGGCGAGGCCCTTGTGCTGTGGCCTGCAGCGTCACAGGGCAGAATAGGGGGGATTCGCTGTACAGGCCAGTCTCGACCAGTCACAGAAGATGGAGGGAGACCAGGGAGAGGGGGGAACTGGGCAGGCAAGGTCAGCGGGTCATGTGATGCAAAGGAGTCAAGTGAGGTGAAGCCGGAGAGTGTCTGTCTGATTTAGCACAAATGTGATCGATGCCTGAAGGCCAGAGGCAGGCAGAGAGACCGTAAATCATCCAGCACCCAATACAGCGTGGAGAGAAAATAAAATACGTATCTGTAATTGCATCAGGCTACTCTAAATAGTATTTTATTTTTTTCTGACCCCTTGAAGTTTGTCTTATAAGACAATGACTTCTTTTTTCATAAATTAACTTTAGTAGTCATAGGATATAGAGGTAATATATGTTTTTTCCTACCCAGAGCAGACTGGTTTTATGCCCCTTGGATAATTTACATACAGCTCTAAAGTAGAAAGGCCTGTCTAAGCGCATGCTAAGTTCTGTTTCCTTCCAGGGCGCCATACCTTCTTCATCGAGGTGTTAAAGCTGTAGTCGTCCCGGCCGTGTATTTCCCACACGATGAAGTTCACTTTGACGTCTTCCACAAAGCCCTCTTTGTTGTGTCTGAAGGAAAGGCGGACACAACAAGAATCGCATCATCCCCCTATAAATATCATTTTATTTTTTCTGACCTCTTTAAATCTGCTCCACGTGACAATGGCTTCTTTTTCATGAATTGGTTTTAGTGGTCACAGGCTGGATGGGCAATACGTTTTTTTTTTTTTTCCTACCCACAGCGGACCGGTTTTATTTTCCAGTAGAACAGAGGGATCAACCCCAGCTTTCAAGTCAGATGGGCTTAGGTTTAAATCCTGTCTTTATCACTCAACAGCTTTGTGGCCCTGGGGAGGTTATTAAACTCTTTACACCTCAGTGTCCCTATTTGTAAAATTGTCACAGTACCTGCTGTATAGGTTCCCTTCAGCTCTCAGAATAAAACTAGTAGTAATGGAGCAGGGGTGTGTGTGTGCGTGTCTGTGTTTTAAATAGTTGGAGCCATAACTTCTCTTTGCTTTGATATGAACCATATATTGATAATGGTTCAATAATGGTTCAATGGGAGGGTAGCCGAGGCCCCGTTGTCATGGCTGGTCACAGGGAGAGAGACAGAAATGAGCGATGAATCGAGGGAGGTCAAAGCAAGGATCTGGTGTCATTTAACCAACAGAGACCTGGTGAGTGCCTATTCACACCAGAGCAAGAAACCACAGAGTGGCTGTGATGAGAACGGAGATGCTGCCGGTCTCCCTGGAGGCGGCGATGGGAGATGCGGCTGGGCTGTCTCGGGGGATCAGCGGCACCTGGGAGAACTGAGGTGGGGCAGAGAAGCAGAAGTCATCAGAAGCTCCTGGGGTGATGGGCACACACAGCCCATGCTCAGGGACCATGTGATGACCCCTGCCAGCAGCAGACGCCAGCACACGGCCCAGCCTGGACAGGCTGCCACTTCCCTGACCCAGGCACTGGAGCCCCCAGCCCCACTGGGTTCAGAGTAGTGACCCCAAACCCAGTGAGTTTAAAAGAGCTGTGTTACTTCAAATTAAGATGATTTTTTTCCTGCTATCACAAGACTGAAGCTACAGTTCAGGTACTGATACAGGCATACATTTGCTAACCAGAACTTGTGGCTGTTTTAAAAACGGTTACATGTCTTCCTTCTCCATCAGTTATTGCCCATTTTTCTAAAAATGGAATTGTCCCCCACACCTCTTGGATGGAAATTTCACTGAGGACCCTGGTCTCAGGCAGGTTGCCTCAGCATCTGGTATGTTTGCTGCATCTCCTTCTGGGTCTGTTCCTAAAAACTAACAGATCCTTGACAGTGCCTCCTTATTTGCTGCCCAGATCGCTGCTGGACTTTGCAGCTACACTCTTTGGCTTCCCAGGTCAGCTACATATCACCTCTCCACTCCTGATTATAGAAAAGTTACTGTCCCATTCTCACAAATGGGGCAGAAAAATTTTAAGTGTCAGAAAGTGGTCTGGGCGAAGCTATTTCATTTCTGTCTTAATTGGTTTTCAGAAGTCGTAAAGAGAGGAACACAGGTGTAAGTAACTAGGGGCTGGCCTAGTGGACGCTGACTACTTTCTTGAGGTGGGAGGAGAACCGCAGAGAACCAGACTCTAAGGAGAGTTCTGGACCCTGCCCACAGAGTAATGAACGCACTAAGGTGTGGGGATGCACACGATTTTGTACAGTTTCAGAGATTTGGGTCAGGTTTTAGCAAAGCTCTCATTCTAGGAACTTCAGAAGGTGCAGCATGCTTGATTGCATCTTCTATAAGCCATCAGAATTTTGAATGACTAAGACTGGTGGCAGAACCATGTTTGCTTTAAATAAAAAAGATCTTGAATTGTGAATCTGCCATCTTTTGACACTCACCAAAAGCAATAAGCTGCAGTGCCATCTAGTGACAATAAAGAGAAATTGCATGACCCCTACTTTCTGGGTTTATGATGATCGTTGATAACATTTTATTTATTTCATTGAGATTATGGGATAAAAATACTTGCTACGATAAGCATGGTTTCCTTTCATTATGTTCATTAATAGAAGGTATAATATTAATTACACCTAAGGAATTTAGAAATGTCACTAGTTGGCAACTAACTTCCCTACAAATTGCAACTTCACAACCGCAGTTCCACTTTGGAGAAGGAGGGACCTCTCTGCTGATCCCTTAGGCACTTGGTTTCCATCCTGTGTGACCACTCCAGACATCCCATTGTGTGTGGTGCTCTAAAACCTGGGGCCTCGCTACAGGGACTGACACCTCCCAGGGTTAATTCATTTGTAGAGCTAGCAAATAATTGGCCTTTGAGCATGCCTTTCATCTGCAAACCAACCAATCCAGAGCCCCCACCGCAGCCACCTCCTTGGGCTCTCCTACTCGGGGCTCTACAACTGCCCTAACTGTGCAGGACCAGGTATCAGACAAGTAGGGACAGCACCTAGGCCTAGACCGTGCTCACATTTTCCAGAAGAGCCAATCCTAAACCTGCTTTACCTTGCCTTCTCCATTCCTTCCCACAGGAAATGCAGTAAAGGCTCTTGCCCCCTTTTTCCCCTCCCTCCCTCTGCCTCCTGACCCTGGTGCTTCCCGAAGGGCCTGTGTGTTTGCATTGATGAGCCAGTAGAGAGGGTAAAGGTGATGCAGGAGAAAGAGGGACACTCTCTGGAGCAAAGCTCTTAATGAGGAAAGGGGTGGGGATACAGTTCACATGCAGAGGGACAGATCTGAGATTCACAGGTCATTCAGCTATGGTGATAGGAAGACAGAGCTATTGATACAGGTGCTTGAAGATGAGTAGATGTTGTGGTGGAAATGGGTGGCGGATCTCTTCTGATTGATGTCGACAGATTGGTGGCGCGTGGTCAGGCTGCTCTACCGCAGGGATGGAGAGGAAGCCTTCCATGATTGGGGATTCACCTGGCTCTTCCCCAGCCTCTTCTTCTGACCCTTGATCTCTCACTCTGTGCCCCTTCAACGCTGAAAAGGCTCACCCAGGGGAATGCATTACCTTCCTCACTTCTTCGCTCCCCGGCCTTCAGCCCAGTATTCATTCCCCTTGAAGACTCAGTGACTCAGCTCAAGTGCATGTTTTCTGGCAGCATTTCCCAGAGCCCCTCTTCCTTCCAGAGCTGGGTTGGGCACTTCTGAGTTCCAATACCAACCACCCACACCAGTTGCTTTCTATCATTCCGCTCAGCGTATCATCCGCTCCTGTGTTTATCTATTTCACTAGACTCTTGAGCCCTTGAGCTCAGAAATCCTGTTGCATTTATCTTTGAATTCCCAGTGCCTAGCACAGTAATTAGTGTAGAGTAGGCTGTTTAATAATGATGCATTGGAGTGGAGAGCGCACTTCCATGGGAGTGGACATTAAGATGTTTTCCCCGCGGGGGATGAAGCACTGTATAAAACAGACTAGGCCCCTCAGTGAGATGGAGGAGAGCTGGGGGGCTGGGGGTGGGAGGAAAAGCAGTGGCATGGTTAGATGTACAGGAGACCAAAGCTAGACAAGCTAGCCGACCAGCCTGCCTGCTCGCGGAACCCCCAACAGAGGGGTGGGAGGAGGGTGGTATAAGAAGGGAGGGAACAGCGTAGGGGTCTTAGTGGTGAAGTGGGGGCAAGAATGCGCTGGCAGAGACTTTTGGGATCCTCACAGGGGAAGCTCTGAGGGCAAAAGTGAACCGGAGCTCCTGGTTCATTATCCCATACCTACCCATCCCGTGGGAGCACAGGAGCCCAAGGGGCCCCGAACGCTGAACACCTAGGCTAAAGTTTTGATGTTTTACACCTAGGAACTTCACTTCCAGTAATTCATCCTAATAGCATATCTGGACTAGTATCCAAACATATCCATCAATGGATATTCACCAATATTTTATTTATACTAGCAAAAAAATTAGACACATAGGTCATTTATCTCTTCATATATTTTAAAATTTGTAGCAAACTGTGTAACCTCTGTAATTATAAATAAAAAATAAAGTCAGAGCAGCAAACAAGTGAATACAAAATTACTTGGAAAAGCCTTCCTGAGAGCATTTTTATTCATATTTTTATTATGAAATACTGTTCATAAGAATTAAATGTTAGAGGTAATATTTTTGAAATCTCCCCAGTCCCTCATTAGTACACTTGGTTTCTTTCCTTGCAAGCTTCCAGTTATTATTGGCCCATGGAAAGAAAAGTCACACGTCACTTGGGGGAGGTAGTTCTCATCAAAGAACCTTCAGTTTGGTAAAGGTGCTGGTAGGAGCTTGGAGAGAGATGTAGAGAGGGTGAAGCGAGGGTTAAGAGGGCTCTGCCTACACCCCCGAAAAGAGCCTCAGCTGTCTGACCCATTTAGTGTCAGCTGCCAAACTGTCACCTCCCTCAACATGCCAGGACCATGGCTTGTCCCCCTTTGGTTAACCTGTACTGAAAACCTGGTGGCACATGTATTGGGAGCTCAAATATATTTATTATTAAGTGCATGATTAATTAGCCTTCTTTTCATCTTTTATTTTGAACCTTTCAAAGTAAGTTCAAGTTTTTGTGAGACTATACTTACAATTCAATCAAAGGATGAAACTTTTCTCTGAAATCAAGTCTCAGTGGGCAGCCATATTTTTTCCAGTTATATTTTACTCTCTATAAAAGAAAAAATGCTTTGGTTAGTTTTTGTTTTGGGCCGATTGATAAAATTATAGTTTTCTTACCAAGTTTTTAGATGGGCGATTTCTCAGATTTGACCTGTAAAAAAGACATTTTTCATTACTTATCTTTTCCTCTTTTCAAACTTAAACATTAAAACTATTACTTTGGGTAGGGAGGTATCACAGAAGTCGAAGAGATAACCGTAATTACAAAATATTCCCAACATATGTGGAAATTAAACAACACACTTCTAAGTAACACATGGGTAAAATAATAAATCTTAAAAGAAATTTTAAAATATTTCCAACTAAATAAAAATGAAAACCCAACTTTTCAAAATATGTTATGTGCAGCAAAAGCAGTGCCTAGAGGTAAATTTATAGCAATGAATGCATATATTATAAAAGATTGATGCTAATAGGAATAAATACTGACTGACTCTAAATTATTGGTACTACATTAATAAAAACTCAGTGCTTATGTTAAAATATTTCTTACTTTTCAATAATGTAATAGAAATCACGTGGACTACATCTTGTGTTATCAAATCTATAAAAATAAAACATAATGAAGTTGTAACACCATCCTTTCTTATATACTTGCACAAACATTCAGTCATTTAACTCAGTAATTCTCAAACTTCAGAGTATCAAAGGATCATCACCTATTGAATTATAATCTCTGGGCTTAGTGTGCTGCCCTGGCATTTCTATTTTTAAAAATCAGTTTCACAAATGTTTCTGAAGACACCCAAATTTGAAATCTACTGATTTACTTCTTATATTTGATACATGAGAAAAACGGATAGAAAAATCTATCAAAACGAAGCCAAATTTCTGTGGATGATTTTATTCCTCATACATTTTTTCAAAATCCAGTTTTCTAATTTCTACTAGAGACTCAGTTGTGCAAGGAAGAGCTACGGAAAGGACTCCCATCATTTCTAGCTTGGGTTCATGCAGACATAAGGCTATTAGTGTATGTAACGATAGCATTTTTAGTAAGTTATATTACTCATTGGACCATTTCTGTTGGCTGTAATTATTAAAGAACCTTAATTACCACTGTGTTTAGATAGATATCGGAAGTTTGGACCATCACCCACTCCAAACCCAAATTAGACCCCAAGAGATGCTCTCCTTCATTGACAAGTCCCCTGTCAGAACAGGGAATAAGAAGCATAAATGGTAGGTACAAAATAGACAGGGGGAGGTTAAGGATAGTATAGGAAATGGAGAAGCTGAATAACTTATTGTATGACCCATGGACATGAACTAAGATGGGGAGAATGCTGGAGGGAGTGGGGGTGCAGGGCGAAGAGGGATAAAAGGGAGAAAAAGATGGGACAACTGTAATAGCATAGTCAATAAAATATACTTAAAAAAATTCCATGTATAATGGGCACAAAAACGTTGGTGTGCATTATACATGGCAAAATACGGTCATTGATCATGACAGTACCACATTCTTTTCATTAAGAAAAAGAAGCAGAGTGCCTTGGACCCCACACCTCTCCTCTGGTAACTACGAAACCATGGGCCCCAACAACCACAACCCAATTCCAAGACATTAGGGTTGGTTTTTGGGTTCCAGAGCAATGGGCTCTTACTCCTAAAATCCGTGTTTTGTGAACAGGCTCTCCAGGTGATTCTGCTGAGCAACCCAGCTCTCCAGACCCTCCCAGAAGTCGTTGATTCGGGCTGCTGTGCATTTCACTGAGGCGGGAAATCTGCGTGCTGGGAATTGATTTGGGGAAGGTATTGCTTGGTGCAGCGATTCTCAAATGTGAATGCCCCTACTAATCTCCTGGGAATTTTTTTTTTTAAGATTTTATTTATTTATTTTCAGAGAGAGGAGAAGGGAGGGAGAAAGAGCAATGTATGGTTGCCTCTCACATGGTCCTCATTGGGGACCTGGCCCGCAACCCAGGCATGTGCCCCAACTGGGAATCGAACCGGGACCCTCTGGTTCCCAGCCCGCGCTCAATCCACTGAGCTACACCAGCCGGGCATCCTGGGAATTTTTTTAAAATAGCGATTCTGACTTAGCCGAAGTGGAATTCGACATTTCTATTAAGTTCCCAGGGGATGCCTGGTCCACAGGCCATACCCTAATGAGCAAGGGTGTATGGAGACCGTCCCAGAAAAAGGTGGCTATAGGTTGTATACATCAATTAGCCTTTGTGTTTCCTGGAAAAGGATTTTTCAGAAAATGCAAATTCCTTGCTGAATGAGATGAGAATGCTTAAGCATCAATCCAGCAACTGATTATTACAATTCAATTTTCAAAAGATTATTAGAATGACAGATATGCAGACCTTCATTCCGGATGAGAGCAAATCATTTCATACATAGTCTCACCCCCCACTTCTAACCACAGGAAAGGAATCACAATACATGGCTGTCTCCATTGTACATTGGACCTCAGTTAAACAGACTTCTATATGTTGACCTTGATTTTCCCATGTAGTAGAAAGAGAGCTGTGGCAAGTGGATGACGCAAATCCCAGCGTGCACCACTGTGAACCACAGTCAGATCAATGAAAGGCACACTTCTGGCAGGGACATTGGTGCTTCTGCTAGGTTTGCTCTGAAGAAATTTCCCATCAGAAATGGTGCAGTGAACCGAGACTTCTTGGATGTGGATGTGAGCAATTCTCCGATAGGAATGAAATACTGGGCTGAGTGGGATGGAAAACAGAGATAAGTGTTTCTCCCTCTCACTCCCCCGGGAATGAGCTGTAGACTGAAGAGCTGAGGGAGGTCAAGGCAAAAGATGGGAACTGGCTTATTAAACAGGAAGGTGGAGAAAAATGCTGGTGATAGAGAAAGAGGTTAATTCTTTTTCCCTTTCAGGAATGATAAAATGTAACACTCGACTTGGTAAAAAGTTTGAACAAGTATGGTTTGGACAAACTGTCCATTCAATTTTGGATTTCATTATGAACATGTCAGTCATTAGGCTAAAGTTATCACTAATAATTACTGTCTCATTCACCATTGGCTTTGAAATGGAAAGAGAAAGACAGGTCAAGCGCAAATATACTTGCCCTTTCACAGAGATGAATTTACTACCATCACAGCCAACAGCTATTTGGAACACCTAGAATGAAGTGATTTAGGCAGTGAGTTCAGTGGTTCTGATGCGCATGGTCTAAGATATTTCTGTAGCTAAAAGCAATTACATTTTATAGATCAACATTAATAACCTTTTAAATGCGCTGTTTTCCTACTTCTTCAATCACTTTTTTCCTCTTTCTTTGCTTCATTTCTTCCTTATTGCTCACGAGGCCCAAAGGTTGGTTCTCTGCTTTCTTATGCCAGCATCTCCGAGAACTGACCCAATCTCATCTTTCACCTGCACCTCTGGTTTGCGCCCTGACTCAGCTGGCAAGCTCTTAACTCGACTTCTTTTTAAAGATTTATTTAGAGAGAGGGGAAGGGAGGACAAAAGAGATGGAAATATTGATGTGGGAGAGATAGAGTGATTGGTGGCCTCTCACACGTCCCCTACTGGGGTCCTGGCCCGAATCCTGGGCACCTACACTGACTGGGAATTGAACCGGCAACCTTTTGGTTAGCAGGGGGGCACTCAATCCACTGAGCCACGCCAGCCAGGGCTTAACTTGACTTCCTTTTAACCAGAGTCCTGGTTCTTCCTTGACTGCAATGAGTACTTCTATGTATTTCTATCTGGCTCCAGGACACCTGACTCACTGCTGTCTACCCTGACCCTACCCCCACGCCCCAGACTTGCTAAGCTGACCTAGACACTTGCATTGTGCCTTAAACATGCCCTCTCAGTTGCATATTTCCACAGGGCAAATCTGAAAACTGCCGCCTAAGACTTCCTATCCTGAAGAAGGACTTGGGGATTTCGAGGGTGGGGATAGAGAATGACGCCCGGCCTAGCTTGACGGGGTCAGGTACTTGCACTGCTAGACCAAGACCTTTGGGGTCACCCGAAAGGCACGGACGACAGCAGGAGCTCATCGACTTTGTTTTCTGAACCACCTGACCTCAGCTACAGGACCTGATTTGTTCTCTCAACCGCTGTGCCCGCAGTCCTTTCTGTCCATCATCATTAAGTCTCTGTTTTCCTCTCAAATGCACTCAGAAGTATGGGCCTGCTGTTTACCTTGACTAGTGTATCCACATGACATACATGGCTGACTGAAGCCTTCCAGTCTTTCATAGTCGGGACCCACCATGACCTCATGGTCTTATGCGTAACACCCCACTTCTTCTGGGGCCTGGTCTACACATACGTGACTCGGAGGTGACCTGCAGGGGGGTCTTGAGCGGAAGCGTGGGTACAGAGTGTGGGAAGCATGAATAAGCCCTGCCGTAGGCCTGACACGTGTTCCCCAAGACCACACACCTAATTAGAGGAATTCTGACAGCCCAAGTGAAAACAGGGAGTGCGTGGGTCTTACTTGATAGTGTTCTCTTACGTGCAGAGATGTGGCAGGGCGGCCCTTGCTGCAGCAGAATCGGACAGAGTATTCCCTAGAGCTGGGCAGAAGGCTGAACCAAGACAGGCATTCCAAAGGCCCTCCACACAGAAACGCTGGTAGACAAGGCGTTGGGTGGAGTGCAGTCCTCTCTCTCTGGGAAAGCTCGTCCTGGGAGGGACTACAGAGGCCCTCGAGGGCCTGCTTTACTTGGGTGGCCTCACTGCGTTCTGGACCTTGGCGCATGGTCAAAGGCAGATGCCCCCTGTGGGAGCTGCCAGTTCTACTTGCTGCTCTGCTTCCAGATCTGAAGACTAAGTGACAAGACAGCAGGCTCCCGTTCAAATGGCTCAGTCCATGGTCCGTTTGGTCCAGCAGATTCAGCCAGGGCCGAACTTGATCCAACTAGAGAAGCCAGTGGGCCATGCTTCCGTGGACATACAGGGCTGGGCCCTGGGCCCTGGGCCCCTATAATACTTACCTGCAAGGCTGGTGACATTCTCACTGGCCAGTGGAGGCGCACAAAGGAGGGTCCTGTGGTTGAGGGCATCCCTTGCAGTTGCACACAGGTTTTGGTTTTCTTGGCTGGCTGGAGGACCTACCTCAACAAGGCCACGTCTTCTCATTGTTTAAAGGACTGTTGCGTATTTCTTTGTTCTAGTTCAGTTCATGGCTGAATACAAATTACCTGGGCCACGGAGGGTGGCGTGGTTTGAACCGTCCCTGTCCTAGGGTGTGCCGAGGAGGAATGCAGTATTAGAACATTCCTCTGTGATAGGCGCTGTTCGAGGCACTTTACATACATTATCTTACTTAATACTCTGAACAGAGCAGATAAGTACTGTGAGATAGATGTTTCATTTCTCCTGTTACAAATGAGACTGCTGAGCTGAGACCAGGAGTGGGTAGAACTTAGATCCGAGCTCAGAGAGATGCACCTGCTTTGTCATGCCTGGGCTGGGCAGGATGGGGTGAATAGGGATCCCTAAGGCACCTATTGAGTAGACAAGGACAGGGATGGAGGAAACCGAGGTGCTTCAGGAAGGTGTCTTGTATGGCCTGGCATGGGGCTGTCGAGCAGCTGGAGGCAGAGGACAGAGACCAAGGCTAGGGCGGGAACTGGGAAGGTCACTGTTTCTTGCTTCCTCCACAAGCCGAACTGGGTAGGCAGCATGGCAGGCCAGCAGGAATGGTTGGTATGCACCTGCAGGCAAATTCCTGAGGAAGCAGTGTGTGTCTGCAGTGCTCCAGGGTGGGCCTGTGTGCCTCTGTCCCGGGCTTCCGCTGAGCTCATGGACCCTCTCCCTGGCAGGAACCATGTCCTCATGCTGGGGTCTTGCAGGGCGGGGACGATGTCTCATTGAGCTTTGCATCCCTCAAGTAGGTATTCCTGTCATATGCCAGGTACATAGTAGGCACTCGATATGCATTTATTGGCTATTGGTCAGGCTGAGAAGGAGTGAAGAGAGGAGGTGTCCCTCAGTGTGGGGCAGACCCCAAGGCAGTGGTGGTGGGAAGAACCTGTGTAACCGCGGGACACTCGCAGCACCTGTGGCGAAGTCCCTTTGCTGTGCTTTCACATCTGCTGCTCCGTGGAGTTCACTGCCATCTGCCTGCTCGACCTTCCTTACAGGCGTTTCATGCATTCCCTTCTGTGAGCCTTACTCCTCTCCGTCAAAATCGCACACTCTTCCATCGGGGCTGTTTGGTAGCTGTGTCCCACGTTCATCCGCGCTGGCTTGTGTCTGGCCCCGGGGAAGATGCTGCCTTCCCACCTTTGCAGCTCATTACCTGGCACCCAGACCGAAGCCTCGGAACACAGGAGGCGCACAACACATTCCTCTGAGTAAAGAAATGGTTACGTTTTTGAAGAAACCAAGGCAGGATGGCGGCCCTTCTCTGACAAACTATATCCCACTTTAATCGTTTCCACTAATTTCAGTTTTCCTTTACACAGCTTTATTTATTAAAAAAAAAGAATGACTTCACATTTTTTGTATATGTTTATATATCTCCCTCAGGATGGTAAACTCACAGAAGGCAAAAATCTGATTTTTTGTTTCCAAAGTAAACCAATGCTATCTCAACAGTGAAACATTCCAAAACGTTGCTAAGTATTAGGGGGGTGGTATTATATGGAGGTTATTTAGTTTACTTCTATGCATTTTTAAAAAATTTATTTTTTCAATTACAGTTGACATATAATTCTGTATTACTTTTGGGTGTACAACAAAGTGATTAGACATTCATATACCTTATGAAATGCTTCCCCGAATAAGTCTAGTGCCCATTGGACACCATGCATACTTATTACAATATTATTGACTATATGCCTTATGTTGCACTCTATGTCCCCAGAACTAGAACTAGAAATTTGTACCTATGCTGTATTGAAGTAGGTTGCTGTCCTTTATATCCCTGTGGCTATTTTTATAACTGGAAATGTGTGTTTATGCATTAAATGCACTTACCTTTGGGGATATTGGACATGTTTTTGCATATTCACTAGGCCTAACCTGAACAAGCACCAGACCCGTCTTCTGGTATCTAGGAGAAACAACACATACAGGTGAGGTGATTATAGACTCGCAGGGAGGTAGACAGACCTGACCCCGCCTTTCTGCAGAGCAGCTGAAAAGTCCCATGCACCCCGTGTGACCGAACCTCTCGTGGGGCAGGCTAGAGACCCGGAGTGGGTGCTGGCGACTGCACCCGGGTTCTGCTAAAGCAGCTGTGCCTATGGCCAGACCCAAAGGTCACTGCCACCACATCGTATTCCATATCTGGCCAATGTAGACTTGACACAGTGTGAAATGAAAATGAGCATCCACCCGCACTTCAAACCCCTGTGTCAATGACACCCGCAGGACCCGGAGGGCGGAGGTCTGCTGCCGGCTGACCTCCTGTCCTGCTTCCTGGTGGTATTGCAAGGCCAGAGCCACTGAGGCAGCTCCTTCTCTGGCCTCTACACATTTGCCCTCCTATGGATTAGCACCTTCAGAACAATAAAGAGGAAGTTATGAAAGTAGTTTTCTGAGCCACATGATGCTGCATAATATGATCTGATTGGCATGAAAAGGGAGAGAAGATATAATGCCCTCCTAGCTTATGAAGTGCACCTAAGTCATTTTGTGCTCAGGCAAAACAATTCAAAAATCACAGAAAAAATTTAGAAAGCTTTATTTGCAACCCTTCTGCTAAGGAAAAAACTGGGGAAAAACAAATACAAACAAGCTAACCACAAACAAATGTCCTTTTTCTTCCAATATTTACTACATTTTAATATTTAGTTACTCATTTAATATTCATATTTCTGATAAAATAGAATAAATAAATCAGGGTACAAAAAGCTCACTTTCATATTTTAAATCATTGTACCATATTTCATGAACTCTAAGATACATATTTTTTTCTCACTTAACACCTTTGAAATTAGGAAGCATCTTATAACTATGCCAATTGTGGCTTTTTTTCAGTTTGACAGCATATTTGATTCGGTAAATTCAGAAATATAGTATAGATCTGTAAAGAACACGAAAGTAAAGAGTTCCTCTTCAATTCTGTACACAGTTTTTCTGGAAGGCACATTTTTTTTTCTTTCTACCATGGCTGATTTCAAAGCTTTGGTATTTTTTCTAAAGCATCCCACGGACCGGACACTCGGATACGTAGCCTACAGTGAGAGAATGCTGAGTAAATGCCCACCGGACCAAAGCACACAGCCATTCTCAACCGCAGGAAGAGAAGAACGAGAAGCATCGGCGGGCGAAGGGGAAAGGGAAGGCCCGTGGGCGGGACTAACGTAGCACTTCCTCCCCGCCCTTCCCGGCCGCGCTCTCCCGCTTCTCTTCTCATCATCGTTTCTTCTTCTCAATAGCACTTGGCACTGTGTGGCGTTATCTCATCTATGTATTCGAGCACGCGCTGGATCCCTGCTGCCACTGGAGAGCTGCCCCACGGCTTTCTCCCCTGCTGGCTCGTCAGGTGTTTCGAACACCTCCAGTGTGCGCGGTATGGAATGGGCACTCCACTCACCTGGAGTAGCAGCACACTAAAGAAAAATGGACTTTTGCTTGAAAAACAGCGCTATTTTTCCAGGAAATATGTTGAGTCAGACCATGATAACCATAGAAATGCCTTAAGACCCAGTTCCAGGTTGGCTGTCTTCCTCCCGGCGCTACCTTGTTCCAAGAGTCAAAGATGGTGTTTTACCTGGTTCTGCTCACAGCTGAAGGCTTTTGGGGATATTAGAGTTCTCATTTTTGCTTCAGGATAGTATGTAAAGGCTTTGGGATGGGAATGCATGATGAAACGTGCTTGAAATTTATTGAATCAAGAAATAGCCTTCTGCCCTGGCTGGTGTAGCTCAGTGGATTGAGCGCGGGCTGGGAACCAAAGGGTCCCGGTTCGATTCCCAGTCAGGGCACATGCATGGGTTGCGGGCCAGGTCCCCAGTGAGGGCCACGTGAGAGGCAACCATATATTGCTGTTTTTCTCCCTCTCTTTCTCCCTCCCTTCCCCTCTCTCTAAAAATAAATAAATAAAATCTTAAAAAAAAAGATTAAAAAAAAAAAGAAATAGCCTTCCTTTTTTTTTTTTTTCATCTTCAATTGGATGAGCGAGAACCTTCACACAGGTCATGTCTCCATTTAATTACATGGAATAGTCTACATTTTTATACCCAATCCTAATTTCACATCTATCCAGACACTCCAAGGAATTTCAAATCTGGATATTTAAAAGGATATGAGGCCATTTAAATAAAAGGATAGTCACACATCAAAACCTGAATAGCATATTTAACATGAGTAGGTTCTTTTAAAAGTCATACTTACTGCAACTTGAAGTAATCATCTACTGCCTCGTAATTTACATTCTGAGAAAATGCTATGAACTGAAAAAGAAAAGGAAAAAGTTTACGTAAAACAGGAAAGTTGGGAATGGCATAAATGGATACTTTCAAAGCAGATTTAAATCTTTTTTATGTAAGAAAAATATTATATTTAGCGTTTTTTCAATTTATTTTCTTCTCTATTTCAGAAACTCTAATTAAGTACATATTTGGTTTGCTTTGTTACATTTCCCTTTTAATTTTATGTGAGAGTTCTTTTATTTCTATTGCTTATCTCCCCCTTCTCATTTGACTTTTGTCATTATAATATTCTTATTTTTACTTTTCATTTATAACCTGAGTGCAGCAGATTTTTCACTTCTGTTTTCTAATAGCCTTGGCTGTGGACCTTTTTGTTCCTTCTTTGAGGGTTTGAAATGATTACAGATATCATACTGTCTGTAAGGAGCTCTGGTAAGTGGACTTGTTTCAAAGAAAAGTCTGTAGTCCTGTATTAAAAATGGACTAATGAATGTCTATATTCATTTAAGTTAAAGTAAAATGTTTCACATATATCAGTTTCATTTTTTTGAATGATTTTCTGCTTTAACCAACTTCGGTATTAAGTAAACTCTTCCATCCCACCCTGTTGCAGAAGGTTGAGGAAGCAGGGCCTGGAAGAGGAAGTAGGGAGTGGAATATGCAATACTTGGGAAGACAGTGAAGTGGCATTAAAATGCTTATGCTGTCTTGTTAATTGGAAAAGTACATAAAACAGTGTATCCAGGACATCCACACCAACTGTGATAGAATGTTGGCAAAGATGGCTGTAATAATTCCTCTCGCTCATGTATGCATGTCCTTTACAGTATAGACTTTTAAAAATATTTTATTTACTTATTTTTAGAGAGTGGGGAAAGGAAGGAGAAAGAGAGGGAGAGAAACATTGATGTGAGATAGAAAGATTGGTTGCTGTCTCTTGTATTCACCCCAACTTGAACTGAACCCACATCCCAGGCATGTGCCCTGACTGGGAATCAAACCTGAGACTTTTTGCTCTGTGGGATGATGCCCAACGACTGAGCTACTCCCATCAGAGCTACAGTATACTTTTGCTGTTCTTCTATGAACAGGCAGAGTCTATTTCCCCATCCTATTAATCAGGGCTGACTTTGTGAATTCCTTTGATGAACAGAATGAGGCCAAACCTAGGCTTCAAGAGGCCTTGTAGCTGCTACTTGCACTGTCCTGGAACGCTGCCCTGTGACTGCCGTGCGGAGAAGCCAAACTAGCGTGGAGGACAGAAGCCGCGTGGAGCAGAGACGAGTGCTCCCACTGGAGCCCCTTGCAGTAAAAAGCCAGTGCTTATGCCAACCACGTGACATGTGAATGAGGCCGCCTTAGACCACCCTATCCCAGACCAGCCACCAGACAGCCACGGCTTCGTGAATGAACCCAGAGGAAACCGGCTGAAATGCCCAGGAACTCACGCCCCAAACTGCTGATGCACAGAAGTGGTTGTTTGCAGTCATTAGGTTTTGGGGTAGTGTCATACTAAGTAGATAGTAGAAAGAACTCTAGAGAAAAACCAGGTGCTAAAAACATAAACAAAAGGAAGCAAACAATACAACTGATGATACTTCTGCGGGAATGTATTTTAAGTAGCAAAGAGGCCTTAGATATTGAAAGTGAAAATTGTAGCTCAGGAATTAATGGATTATATTATTATATTATTTATTAAAAACATGTATATTTCTCAATATTTTCCAAGCTAAACTTGGAAGGGCCATCCATTTTAAAATTATTAACATTATACTTTTATATTTATTAAAGTTAAATGAAGAAATTTAAAAAATATTCACTTACCATGGTTTTAGTGCAGTATCCTGAGACAATTTCATAGTGAATGTGTTTTTTAATTTTTAATATTTTGGGGCCATATGATTCCACAATAACATACAGACCAATATTTTCTGGGTAGACTATTTGAGCCGAAACTGTCAGGTTCTGTCCCTTGTCCAAAATGTAAAAAACATAAAGACTATTAATACTAAATGCCACAAAAGGGCATTTTTCTTTTGTTTTTAAAGCTACACTCCGTGCTTCCAGATTTATGGGATATTCCTGTGAGGATATTGTGCCATTTCCAGAAACATACACGAACATACACGCATATCCTTGACCAAATGAATTCAAGAAAATGAGTGATTTTATTGTGTTATTTGTCCATAAGTGGAGCTTTACTACATCTTTAATACTAATCTTGGAAAAAAACATTATATTATTTTCCATTTTTACCACAATATTTCCATGATAATCTGGAAAAAAAAGAGAGAAAAGTTTGAATTATTCTAAGTAATCAGAAATCCATACTATTTTTTTTTTTCTAAGATTTTATTTATTTTTAGACAGAAGGGACGGGAGGGAGAAGGGGAGGGAGAGAAACATCATGTGAGGTTGCCTCTCATGTGGCCCCCACTGGGGACCTGGCCTGCAACCCAGGCCTGCGCCCTGACTGGGAATCGAACCGGCAACCCTTTGGTTCACAGTCCGTGCTCAGTTCAATGAGCTACACTAGCCAGGGCCATGCTATTTCCTATAAGTGGACTTTTAACCAAAATAATTCCTTTCACGTTGACTATTTACGTACTTTGAGAAAACGAGTGCGTGCAGGCACAGGCCTGCAACGGGACACGACACTGGACAGCTTCTCTCCCACTTCATAGTGAAGCAGTGCTACCCCCGGCTGCCTTTCTCCCTGCATTCATTATATCACTCACATGTCACATCATTCACAGAGAAAAAGGGAGCTGGAGTTAGTGGATTAAATAAAAATGAGAATGAGCAAGACGGGAATGGCATTATTAGGGAGCATTGTATTATGGACAAAAATGTGTTACCCCTCTCCACCCCCCACTGCCAATGCCTATGTTCAAGTCCTAAGTCCTATTGTGACTGTGTTTGGTGATAGTCTTTAAGGCGGTAATTCAGATTAAATGAGGTCATAAGGGTGGGGCCCTGATCCAACTTGACTGGCATCCTCATAAGAGGAGGAAAAGGCACCAGATCTCTCTCTCCCTGTCCCCTCCCCCTCTCTTTCTTAGCCTGCACGCAGAGGAAGGGCCCTGTGAGGACAGGAGAAGGCGGCTGCCATCTCTGAGCTGGGAATAGAGTGCTCATCCAAAGCCAACCTTGGTGGCACCTTGATCTTGGACTTCCAGCCTCCAGAACCACGAGGAAATACCCTGCTGTTGTTTAAGCCACCTAGTCTGTGGTGTTTTGTTATGGCAGTCCTCACAGAATACAACTGGGATGAAGAAATGGGGGTGGGCGTGGTACCCCTTCAGGCTGACTCTGTAAATAAGAACAAATACTCTTCTCTTAACAGAGTATCATGTTTAAGTCATAGAGGTTCACAGACAATAAGTCTCTCAACCTGTTTGGTTCTAGAGCCGCATCTGTAAAGTGAATAGTTAGTTGATTTCCTGGCTTTCTTTTCAGATACAGCATTCTCTGTGGGCCACTTCTTGGGGTATCCTTTCTGTAATTTTCATAAAGGAACACTTAGGGAGGTCTGGCTGAAAAGAGGAAGGTGGATTCAGAGTTGGGGAGCTCAGAGGCTCTTCTGCATCTGACAGTTGGAATCTGAATAAATAAGTGACCTTTTTGCAAATTACTATAAATTATATTCTAATTAAACTCCTAACTCAGAAATGTCTTTTTTTTTTTTTTTAGGATTGGAATACTTGAATGCCAGTGTCAACATACATTTCTTTACAAAGTGAAGCTCCTATATTGTTATAACATTGTCAGTAGGAATTCAACAATATGACAATGTTCTTGAAATCGTTACGTGGACAGGTGGGGTTAATAGGAAGCCAGAAATAGCTTTCGGAGTGCTCTAGTGAAGCTGCCAGGGTAACGTGTCCTTAATGCTGAGCCAGCAACATGGGGGTCAGACACCAGTGCTTTCATGGCTCTGCCCCTGTGTGTGGTTAGGGTTAGGGTCAGGGTTAGGGTCAGGGGTTAGGGTGAGGGCTTAGGGTTAGGGTCAGGGGTTAGGATTAGTGTGCAGCCACCATGATTAGGGCAATACAGCGACCAGGTAATTTTTCTCAAATAACTTAGATTTCCTTACACATTTAATTCTGTTTTGTTTGCTTTGGGCAAGGAATCCATCCAGGCTTACCAACTTCTTGGTCTGTTGTGCTTTGTGTGTGTTGCTAGAAATCTCACAAGGAGGAAGGGGAGAAAGGCATGGGTGATGATGTAAAATATATCTCTGTTGAATGACAAAAGTAATTGCAGGGTACACAGTATGATGATATATAAAATGTAGAACCTCACCCAAATATAGTGTTCGTGGATTTTATATAATAGTCATGTGGATGTAAAATACAGCATAAGAAATATAGTCCATGAAATCCACGAAGACCTATGTATGGCACCAGGTGGGAACTAGACTTACTGTGATGATCACTTTGTCAGGTACAAATTTCAATTGCCATGTTGTATACCTCAAACTAATATAATACTGTGTGCCATGTATAATGGAAAAAAAGTCATTTACACTATACTGTAGTTTACAGGCATGCAATAGCATCATGTCTACAAATTTACATACTTTAACTCAAAAACGCTTTATTGCTAAAAAATGCTATCCATCATCTGAATCTTCAGCAAGTTGTGGATTTTTGCTGGTGGAGGGTTTTACCTTCAATTTTTAAAAATCAAAATGTTGTGAGGCTTATAAAGAGAGGTGCATTAAAATGTGGCATCCTTGTACTATTCCTTGAAGGTTTACCACCTGTCAAGTATTATCCTGGACATTTTGTATCCAATTCCTATCTACTTATAATGGCAGTCTTATATTCTAGATTGGAAAACTGAGGCTTGGAAAATTTAAATGACTTGTTCATGGATTTAAATACAACTCGTTAACTCTACAATACCTGTTGTTTTTTAAGGTTTAAAATTTTTAAAAAATATTTTATTTACTTATTTTTAGAGAGAGGGGAAGGGAGAGAGAAACAGGGGGAGAGAAACATCACTGTGTGGTTGCCTGTCATGCACACACCCCTCCCAAGGGACCTGGCCTGCAACCCAGGCGTGTGCCCTGACTGGGAATTGAAGCAGTGGCCCTTTGGTGCGCAGGCCGGTGCTCAGTCCACTGAGCCACACCAACCAGGGCTGTAATACCTGTTATAGGTTGAACCATGTTCCCCCCTAAAAAGTAATGTCGAAGTTCTAACCCTCAGCACTACTTCAGAACGTGACCCTTTTTTGGAAATCGGGTCATCACGAAAGGGATTAGTTAAGATAAGGTCATATTGGAGTAGGGCGGGCCCTGTTGTCCCTATAACAAGATGGCACGTGAAGACAAAGGGAAAATGAATGCTACGTGACGACCAAGGCAGAGTTTGGAACCATGTGGCTGCAGCCAAGGAATGGCAAGGTTTGCCAGAAGCCACCAGAAGCTAGGAAGAGGAAGGAAAGATTCCTCTTCCGGTTTCAGAGGAAGCATGGCCGTGCCAACACCCAGAAGGCAGACTTCCAGCCTCCAGAACTGGGAGGCAACACATTCCTACTGTATTACACCACCTGGTTGGTACTTAGTTCTGGGAGCCCTAGGAAACCAACACGACACCATGTCGCCCCCTACAGTAAATATGTGTGAGCTGCTTCGTTAGTATCTAATGATGGACCAAAACGAACCTGTGGAAAAAAAGAACTTCAGTTTGCCATTTTTCTATGTAAGATTATCGTTAATGTTAGTAGAATCCATTTTTCGGTGGTACAAAGCACACTTTTACCTATCAAGAGCATCATATATTAGTGCATTTAAAATTGCTACATCTTCATCAAGAAGGATGTCAGTTATGAAATCTATAATACTTTTTGCAAAATGAGAATGCCTCACCTATAAAAACATCATGAATAATACTGTTATGTGATAATCTTGATAGATTTCCAAATGTTGTAGGTGTTCGTAAAACTCCAAAATGAGTGAAATTGTTGTAACAATAGTAGACCCTGTGTTTGTCCCAGAGTATTACTTCTGGAGTTGCTGAATATAGAAAACGCAGAATTAGAAAACTGTCAGCCATGACATTTAACACAAAGTCTTGGAGCGCCCACTGTTCTGTATCTTCATTGTATATCACTAGATGAATCTTTTTAGAGATATTGCATGCAGTGCAGTAATTTAATAACAAACCAAGTTCCAAAGGGTGTCCAGTGTAGTCCACATTGTGTATAGTCAAAGTGCCAGCCGGCAGTATATTTATAATTTTCCCCAGTTTTTCAGTAGTCATTATTTTGACAAATTTAAGTGAAGTATATCCAAGATAAAGTTCATTTCTCGTCCAGACTGCCATGACGCTTCTTTGTTTACTACACTGTGACAAAATTGAAAATAATGAGAAAATCTTCAATTTTAGGGATAGTCTTAATGAAGTAAAGTAAAACATAGTCACTAGTAAGGTTTTATTTTTAGTATATTTCTGAAAAATACTTCAAGCATAGATATACATGACATAGAAATATGTCATTACATATAACCATAAAAATAAGTTATTCCAGTAATTTTATTCTTTTATATATTATCAGTAGAAGTAATTAACCTCAATTCTCTTTTATATATTCAAAGAGCATCAGTCTTCTCTCATGTATTTATTTACTCTGGCCGGGAGTGTCCCTTTGACCTTGATGTTTACTAAGGTCAAGCTATAAGGACACCTCAAACATTAAATTATTTTTGGAATTCTAGCTTCATTGGATATCAGATAAAGAAAAAAGAGAACTTCAAAGTTTAAGCAAATCAATCTTACCCTTTTCAGGATATAGTCTGTCAGAGAAAAAGGCCATTCAAGAGATGGCTATGTCTGAAATTCGGTGGCCAGACTCCATCTAGAGAGTCAAGTCCCCCTTCTCTAGTTGTTTCTAATTCTTAGAGATTTTTATTTAAAATGTAACTTCTATATCCATGACCACCAAAGGAAGTCTTTTGGGCATATCTTGTCTCCCTTACTTTAATTAAGTTACAAATATGTAGTCTATAATCAAATAAGATGTAGACAGATACCAAACTGGTAATCAAAGAAAGAGACTATTTGGCGTAAAAAGTATTTTTATCAAATGAAGATTCAGCTTCAAGTCTAGAGCTTATGTTGCTGGAGCAGAGTGTGAAATAACCCTCCAAGAGGAAATGGAGAAACAGATGATGGTTCCTTCACAGAAAAGACTCACAGCCATTCTCATTCTTGGCAGAGGGATGGGAAGAGGAATGTGCCGTAAATACGATAGACAGGAATTCCAAGGAGCCCAGCGGTGGAATGAGTTTTCACGTACCCAAAGACTCTTTCCCATAGATCTTTCCTTAGTGCTTGAGTGTAGTAAACCAAAGACCTCGGGGCAAGGCAGGAGAGCTGGGAGACCTCCCTGAAGCATTCAGGCCCTCTTGCAGCTATAACGTGTGCACCTCTGAAGACAGGGAGGGGCAGAGGGAGCCACCTGCATTCTAGGTTGTCAGGTGTCCCAGGCTGGGAATGGGATAAGAGAGCTGAGAGAAACTTCCCTATGAGACATGCTTGGCCTTTACCTAAAGTGTGAAGCAGTCTCCCTTCCAAGACTGGGGACGGGGAAGCAGGAGAGGAAGAGAGATCTGCCAAGGCACAAAAATCCAAGGGCAGAGGAGCGAGAAAAGAGAATTCCTCAGCGATAAGAAAGCTAACCGACAGGCTGTCAGGCAGAGGCAGAGCTCTCATGGTTTGGAATACTTGTGGCTCAGCTGCGAGGTGTGAGGAGGTCTATGGAATCTTGTCAGTGCTGAGATCTTGAGCATGGCTAAAGGGAACATAACTATGACAAAAATGCGGAAGGATCCAGTGGGAGGATAGGCAACATGAATGCAGAGATGGGGCAATCAGCTGAGACATGTAAATGACGGGAAAGAAGACAATGGAAATGCTAGAAATAAACAAATATGATGTTGGGAATAAAGACATTATTAGGTACATTTAAGAATAAACTGGGAAAAGCAGAAGAAAGGGGCAGTGAACTTGAAGACAGTTAACAGCATGTATACAAACTGAAGTACAAGGAGAAAAGCAGAGTGAAAAAGAATAAACAGGTGGTCTGGGATCTGTGGGACAATATTAAATGGTGTCACATAGGTGTTTTGGGAATCCTAGAAGGAGAGGAACAAAGAATGATGCAGAAGAAATATTTGAAGACATAATGTCCAAGAACATCCCAAAATTAATGAAAGACACAATCCCAGAAATCCAAGCAGCTCAGCTGAGCCTTAATGGGATAAATATAGGCTGAGGCAAAAGTAGGTTTACAGTTGTGAGTATGCAAAATACAGACTTTAATCTTGTACTATTATTCATTAATTATTGTGTTTTCCATATGGACATTTTGCCCCATGCTGTACAAAGGAAATCATACCTAGTCACATAATAAAAGTGCCGAAAACCAAAGATAAAGAGCAAGTTCTAATAAAAGCAGCTATGGGTAAAAAAAGACATATATATATAAACAATGATGTCAATAATGGCTGCCTTCCTACCAAAAAATGATGGAAGCCAGCAAATAATGGAATGATGTCTTTATAAATTGTTAACAACAACAAGAAAAAACCACCTGTCATTCTATAATTCTATTCAGTGAATGCCCTTCAAACATGAAGGCAAAAAATAAAGGCACTTTTATACAGACAAATGCTGACAGAACTTGCCATACAAGAAAATGTAAAGACATCCTTCAGGCTGAAGAGAAAAGAAACCAGGAGGAACTCTGGGGGTGCTGGCGGAAATGAAGCACAGCCAGGAAGTGACATGTAAAAGATTTATTTTGCTATTGGCTTGTACTTACATCTCTTTATGAAACTGGATTTTAAAGATTTATTTATTTATTTATTTTAGAGGGAGGAGAAGGGAGGGAGAAAGAGCAATGTATGGTTGCCTCTCACATGGCCCTCACTAGGGACCTGGCCCGCAACCCAGGCATGTTTCCTGAATGGGAATCGAACCGGGACCTTCTGGTTCCCGGCCCGCACTCAATCCACTGAGCTACACCAGCCGGGCTGAAACTGGATTTTAAATGCAGAGATATTACCATATTTTGGGGATTTATAGCTTACTGAGCAGTCAAATATGGGACAAGAGTAGAAAGGGCGGGGCATACGTGGAATTGCACCGTTATGAAGTCCGTATTCTGTTGGGAAGTTTCTGCAATATTTGAAATTGGACTCTGACCAATCAAAGGGGATGACTGTAAAGTCAAGTGCAACCACTAACAATAGTTTTGAGTAAAAAAATTAATACAGGAGGCAACATGGAAACACTGCAAAATACACATTTTACCCAGAGGAAGACAAGAAAGGAGAAACAAAGGAAAAAAGAATAATCGGGATGAATGGAAAACGATCGGCAAGCTGCTGGACTTAAACCCAACCATAGCAGTCGGTCCATTAAATCCATGCGGACCAGTCGCTACAACTTGAAGGCAGATGCAGTAACACAGGGGAAAACGCGAGACCCTAGTTTGAAGCTCGGTTGTGAAGTGCGTACACATGTAGGATTTTTATGTCTTCTTGATGCATCGACACTTATCACTATATAATGTCCTTCTATATCCCCGATTGTTTTCCTAATTTGTCTCATATTAATAAAGTCACTCCTGGTTTCTTTTAATAAGTGCTTTTATGGTATATCCTTTTCCAATATATTACTTTGAATCCAACGACATCATATATTTAAAGTAGGTTTCTCATAGAAAACATACAATTTTGTCTTTTTCTTCTTTTTTTTCCCCTCATGCTGATATTTTATTCTTTATAATTAAATTTTCGTTTGGTTGGAATGTGTGGGAGTAAAGGAAGAAGCAAAATGAAAGGAGCAGAATTTCCTTGAAAGTTTCCATTTTTGGGTTTACACAGCACTGAAATTCAGGGTCAGAAAGGGTGGCCCCCATTCTGGTGTTCCTGGGACTGAGGTTTCTCAGGAGGCGGGACTCAGTGCTACCCGGGGGGATGGTAGGAAACCTTAGGTCAGAGTCTCAATTGAGGTTTCTTAAAAACCATCTGCCAAAGTACATCCGAAGAAGCTGCTTGGAAGCGATGATTTCAAACTGGATAAGAAAGTGGCAGAGGATATTTGTAAATATTTTCTGCTCTTTCTTTTCCCTTGATCTATATCCACTCTCCGTGGATTTGTCTTTTTCAAAATGTCCAATTTGACAATCTTTGCCTTGGATGTCTCTGGATTACTGTTCCAGGACTCCGCCTTGCCTCTTAGAATTTTCCTTACTTCCATATAAGTCCAGCTACATGCTTAAAAGAAGTTTTAAAATTGTTATGCAGCATTTTAGATGTTTTGTAATGTGATAGCTCAAGGATATTTTATTCACTTTATGGTCAGAAATTAAAGAGTTCATTCATTTTTGAGAGCAGATGGAGTTTTTGTTTGGGGGAAAAAACTTTTTTGACTTTTTGCCCAAGTCAAGGTAAAACAAAACTCCCCTAATAGAATATTAGGAGAATAGATTCTGCATGATAATATACAAGATGCATTTTATTCTATGTTGTCAGAGGTGCTGAGGCCAAGCTCTTTACAACCATAAATAAAATAACTGCAAAAAAACTGCATAGTATAGTCTCTAATATATCACTGAATCAAAAGGCATGGTAAATATACCTAAATGTGAAAGCATACTATACGTAGATGTAATGCTTTACTAACCTTCAATAAATATTTGGTCCAACACCATTTTCTTGTCGTAATGCCAACAATTCCACGTTCAGGAAGGTTTTCTTTGCTTCCCAGTCTTGTGAATGCAGTGGAACTTTTTACATAAAGGACACCATTTATTAAAAAAAAAATTCTATTGCTGGATAGGGTCACAGCAGACACACTGCGTCTCTCGTTGTCAGTGAGGCTGTTCGGCGGCACTCTGATTCTGGTCCACGTACGAAACAAATTGTTGGTCTGGAAGGTCTCGGTGTCGGCGACCACCACGACAGATGAAGGAGCACAAGCCTCCCAGGCCGACAGTAATGGGCTGCCCCGGGGGGAAGAGATGGGCAGAAAGCTGGGAATCTCAGGCATTGTCAGCGAAGAAAAAGTCAGCTGGAAAAAATCATTTGCCACAAAGCAATCTTGAAAAGGCACCTGGTTTCCCTTAATCTCTTTGATCGTATCGTCTTCCTCCATTGGTAGAAAGATGTTCCAGGCCCTAAGAAGAGGAAAACAGAAAATACAGGAATAAAATGGTCTCCTTCTCTTCTCGCAACCATCTTGCAACAATGCGGGCATTGATCACCGTTTAAACATTTTTGTGTTTTCATTAACATAAATCGGGGTAAAATAAGTCAAACAGTATTAAAATGCTACCCATTTGCTCCTCATTCTTCACCCTTGTTTCCAAATGAAAACAATCTTGACTCATAATGCTCTTCTATGATGTGTCTTCAAAGTCTCAACAAATATTCTTATACTGCTCTCTTATAGAATTTTTATACATTATCCGTTGGCCTCTTCTGTGACAGATGAAGATGTATCTCATAGGATATTCCTACCAATACCTCTTCTTCTCCCTGAAATTAATGTCACGATGCTTACCTAAGTGTATAGTATTTATATTGTTATTAATAATGTACATATTGCTTACTACTTAGCCAGTTATTGCACTGCAATCGTAATCCTTTATAAATATATTTATTTACAGTATTTTCCCTAGAGTTAATAATTATTTATTTTAAAACTTGGTTTAGTTTTCTAACTTTTCCAATGGATAGCTGAGATGGCACTCCATAATGTTTTCCATGTGGTAAATGCAGACGTCACCTGGTACTTGTTTCCTGAGATTGCCTTCCTTACTCTCTGGGTTGAGGCCGCTGTGTACGGGACCCAGTACTCTGATCTTTTTTGTTTTGCTAAAGCACATTCTTCAGTAACTGCCTCTTTGCCAAAGGGTAAGTGAACACAAATTTTTTGAGGTCCTGAAATCCAAAAATATCTTTTACATGCTCTCTTGATAATTTGGCTAGGTAGTGACTTCAGAACTTTGACGGCATGTTCTCCAGTCTGTATTTAGGTTTCCTAATGAAAATGACACATTGATTCTCATCATTGAAATGGTTTGCCTTCCCGTAAGCTTTTAGGATCTCCTTTTTTCCTTGGCATACTAAACTTGGACAGGGCTGGGCCTTATCTTTTGAAGTGGACACACACAGAGGAATTTGCAAAAACAAGCACTCTGACATACATGTTAGAAGCTAGGGAAAGTTCGATGGGGTCTTTCTCCACAGGCCTGTCAGGAGACGACAGGCTGTGGGAACGCTTCCTAACTCACTCTATGAGGCCAGTGTTATCCTGATACCTACATTAGATAAATGTCTTACAGATAAAGTTGCAGACCTTTTGAATCCAACAACATGTACAAATAATTATGTACTGTGAGCAAATGGCACTTACCCCAGCTATGCACATACGGTTCAACATTTAAAAATCAGCTAATGTAACCCTTCACATCAACAGGTTAAGGAAGAAAATGCATCTAATCATATCAATAAATGCATAAAAAGCATTTGACAAAATCCAACACTCATTCATGATAAAAACTCTCAGCAAACTAGCAACAGAGGGGAACTTCAACTTGATAATGAAGCAGCTATACAAAAAAAAAAAACGTAACGATGAGAAACTAGATCCTTTCCTCCTAAGAACAAGGAACAAGGCAAAATGCCTTTTCTTACCACTCCTATTCAACATCATATTGGAAGTACACATTGGATGTCTTAGCTATGAGCATGTCGACCTGTGCCTGGGCATTCAATAGGTGAAGGCTGTCTGAATGCCATGATGGCTTACTAGCGTGACAGTGGTAGATTTTACTTCTCAGGTGGGATCTGTGATGCGCAGTTTGTGTGTGTGTGTGTGCCTGCACACCAGCGGTGGTGACCACTGTAACATCAGCCCAGCACTGTGTCTCATTTTTATGAGCCAGCGAGAAACATTTTAACATATTGCCATGATTTGCCACCATGCTGAAGGAGGCTCTTGGGTTGAGGTTTAGCTGTTCATGCAAATTGTGAAACTATAACCCAGGATTATGACTAGCATTTTGTGAGTCGGTAACTAGTTCTTATTCTCACAATTGGATTTTTTTTTGGTATCATAAAAGAATCTACTTGGAAATTACACATAAAGTATTCCATGAAATTCCACTAGGGTTTTAAAATCTTTCACTTTAAGTATCCAATAGTTCTTTTACTGAATTTTAAAGATGAATTTTATATTTGAAAATTAAAAATCAAATACCCATTATCCGATTTTTCATGTGGAAAATAAATTTTTCTCTTCAGATACGTATGTACGAGTGGCTGTTGTCCCAAAGTGGCCAGCTGCTTGCTCAGCATAATGGAATTCTGTAAAAAAAACAAGTGATCTTTTTCTTTTCATAGCCAAATTTATTTGGAAATTACATTGTTATATTGAATTTATTATTTTAGTTAAGACATTGTTTACATTTATAATTTACTACATTTTCGATATTTGGGTTTGTTTTTCTTACCACTTGGCCTCCCCCCCATTAGAATTTTATGAATTATAATGAAGTCATAATATAGTTTCCAACACGTTGAAAATACTAGGCATAGTCAGAATCCCAGATGAACGGATTTTATACCCTTAAATAAATACCTTTAGTTATAATATGAAATACATAATGGAGCTTCTAAAGCTAATCTGTTAGAATTATTTCTATATGAACCTGCCCTCACAACAACATACTCTTTCCTGGTAGGTTTCAAATTGTTACTGAACCCAACCAGTGGCAGGGAGAGGGGCTCCTACTGCTGACAGCCTACCAGACAAATCTCCAAAGACAGAGTTTGGTGGAAAAGAAAGGAATCTTTTACTTAATGGCAAGTTTCTGCCTTAACTATCTGAGTAACAAAAGTAAGGGGAAAGGAAAAGTCAGAGTCTGACATCAAAAATAGCTACTTAAATATTTGTCATTACAACTACTGCATAGGTTCAAGAACTGAAAACAAGAGAACAAAAATCTGTTCCCAGTGCTGACTGTTATCCCCAAGGTCTTTGGAAATAATGGCAAGTTTCTGCCCCCAATGCCCATTCCCTCTGAGGCACCTGAAGAAACATTGCCCTGTCACCCTCAGCCAGCTCAGTTCATGGTTGTGCCAGGGATCTCCTTTCCTACCCCAAAGTATCACAAACATAGGTGGCTTAGCCGGTCTCCGGTCACTGTGTAGATCCAGGCATCTTTCGGTGTCTGCGACCCCAGGTATCTGCTCACAGGTCCACACCAGCCACCGTTGGCAAGCGCTGACCGCCCCCCCCCCCCACCTCACCCAGGGGAAAACCCAACTAACATTTTGCTGTCTGGTGTGCTGCGTTTTCAAAAGTCCTCTCCCAGAAGCGCGTGCATGCCAAAACCCAGTGGGAGTGTCTGGCCTTCCATCCAATGAGGGCCCGGCCGTGTCTGCCTTTGCCCCTCTTCCCGAGCAACTACCCCGCCCGCCCCCGCCCCCGCCACATTTAATGAGGTGGCCAAGTCTCCAGTCAGCTCAAGCCCCTTCCCCATTTCCAGGTGAGATGTGTCTCCCCCACCCCACTACAAAATGACACCTGGAGGCTTTAACAAAAATTCTCTTGGTATATAGACAGATATGACATGCTCCCTCTTTTTCGCATGAGATTTAAGGAGAAGTTGAATTAACTGGAATTATCCCTACCAAGGCATTTTTTAGAATAGAGGCAATAGTTTTATTATGGGTATTATGGGAATCCCTAGAATTAAAGAATCAGATAATGAAGGTCAGTTTAGAATTCTGTAGCTCCCTTCTGCCCTAATACTCCGATAATGCTCCTGTTTAATTTCCTAGAAATAGGTCAACCGCCTATAGAGGGGCCTTTGAGATCGCCACGGTGAGCATCAGCCACGGAGTGTGGCTGGGCTGCGAGAGTGTCTACGGGAGGATTTAATCTGTTTTAGAGAGCAGAGATGGTGGTCAGGGGAGGCCTCCCCGAAGGGTACACACTGAATGATTTTGAAAGAGAAATACAGGTTTCTCTGGTAAATAATGAATAATATGTAGTTTTGTTTCTGAACATCTTATTCACGATTCAGAATTTACATGCAGCTATCTTTCATAGAACTGTAAAGGAAAAGGGTAAATTAAATATTTTTAATGTAGCTTGGATAAGGTGGAAATAAAATATAATAAGCAAGACATACAACAAGATGAGAGAAAAAAGGACAGGCCAGGAAAAAGTTAAGACAATCTTTAACTCTCATATAGCAGATGTCAACAACCTTAAAAATATGTTTTTTCATTAAAAGGGTTATTTATAACATTAAAGATAATTTTATAAATATAGGGAAAATTACCACATAGAAGTTATCAAAAAATAAAAACACATTTAGTATATTTTTTTAGGATTTACCAAAGGTAGGGTACCATTACATATTCAAGTTATATAAACAGAAGTCTATATAAATGATAGCACAACATTCCATTCATTGAATTATCATCATTGATTTAACAATCCCTTACTGGGCATGTAGGTAGTTTTATTTTTTCACCATTTTTAACATTATAGCCACAAACACCATCAGATATACAGTCTTTTCCACAGTTAGGACTATTTCTCTTTTGATTTGATTCTTGGAAGTGTGATTACTAGGTCAAAAGTTATAAATATTTTAAAAATTCTTGATACGTATTACCAAATGATTTCTAAAAGGACTATGGCAATTAATATTATTACCTGTAACCTACAACAGAAAAAATTTCACTATGCTAGTGCCAAACTTCACATTAATTTTTAAAAGTATTTTTCTAGTTGTAATCCACGTTGTCAGGTACACCCGTAGTTTATTCCTTAACCATAAGAGCTAAAACTACATTATACTCAATGGTGAAAGGTTGAAAGCTTTTTCTTTTTTTTTTTAAGATTTTATTTATTTGTTTTTAGACAGAGGGGAAGGGAGGGAGAAAGAGAGGGAGAGAAACAGCAATGTGTGGTTGCCTCTCACATGGCCCTCACTGGGGACCTGGCCTGCAACCCAGGCATGTGCCCTTGACTGGGAATCGAACCGGGACCGCTTGGTTCCCAGCCCATGCTCAACCCACTGAGCTATACCAGCCAGGCTGAAAGCTTTTTCTTTAATATCAAAACAAGACAAGGATGCCCAGCTCTCACTGCTCCTAGTCAACACAGTACTGGAAGTTCTAGCCAGAGCAATGAGGCAAAAAAAAAAAAAAAAAAAAAAAAAAAAAAAAAAAAAAAAAAAAAAAAAAAAAAAAAAAAAAAAAAAAAAAAAAAAAAAAAAAAAAAAAAAAAAAAAAAAAAAAAAAAAAAAAAAAAAAAAAAAA
>PVJI01018068.1:0-34184 GCA_004026765.1 Micronycteris hirsuta
TTTTAATTTTTAATTCAATTATTTATTTATTTATAATTAGAAACAAAACTTATTATCTTATTTCAAGGTATCATTTTGCATAAAGATGTCGTTATTGCTTTCTAGAGTTATACTTTTAATGTATAAGCATAAATAGAATAATTAAAAACATTTATATAGATACGCAATTAGTACTACCCATGTATAATGCAGATCCTTATTTTTCTCTCAAAAATTTGCGCAAAGTAATGCTCATTATACACAACAAAATATGGCATATTCTTTGGCTACTATATTCCCTATGCTGTATTTTATATCCCCATGAGTATCCTGTAACTACCAGTTTTTACTTCTTAATCCCTTCACTTTTTCGCCCATGCCCCAGATGACCCTCCCATCTGGCAACTGTCAAAACATCTTCTGTATGTATAATTGTTTCCGCTGTGTGTTTTGTTTTGTTTTTTAGATTCAATTGTTGATAGGTATTTATTGCCATTTTATTGTTCATACTTTTTATCTTCTTCTTAAAGAAGACCATTTAACATTTCACATAATACTGGTTTGATGTTGATGAACTCCTTCAGGTTTTTCTTGTCTGGGAAGCTCTTTATCTGCCCTTTGATTCAAAATGATAGTTTTGCTGGTAGAGTAATCTTGGTTGTGGGTCCTTGCATTTCATGACTTTCAGGCCAGTCCCTTCTGACCTGAAATAGTTCTGTTGAGAAATCATATGACAGTCTTATGAGGGCTCCCTTGTAAGTAAGTGCCTGCTGTTCTTTTGCAGTTTTTAAGATTCTCTCCTTGTCTTTAAGCTTTGCCATTTTAATTATGATGTGTCTTGGTGTACCGCTCTTTGGGTCCATTTCTGAGCTTCCTGGACTCGTGTGTCTTTTTCCTTCACGAGGCTAGGGAAGTTTTCTCTCATTATTTCAGTTTTCACTCATTATTTCTTCAAATAGGTTCTCAATCCCTTCCTTTTCCTCTTCTCCTCCTGGCATCCCTATGATGTGGATGTTATTAACATCATAGGGATACCAGAAGTTTCCTGTTCTCCCAAAGGTCCCTTAAACTGTCCTCATTTTTTTTTTTAATTCTTTTTTCTTTTTGCTGCTCCAATTGGGTGTTTTTTTCTACCTTGTTTTTCAAATTGCTGATTTCATCCTCTGCTTCATCTAACCTACTGTTTATTCCTTCCAGTGTATTATTTAGTTCAGATATTGCATTCTTTATTTATGACCGTCCTTTTTTATGTTTTCTATGTTTTTTTTTCATGCTGTTGAGCATGCTTATAATCATTACTCTGAACTCCATATCTGATAAATTGCTTGCCTCCATTTCATTTAGCTCTTCTTCTGAAGAATTCTCTTGTTCTTTCATTTGAGACCTGTTTCTTTGTCTTCCCGTTCTGGCTGCCTCTTTGTGTTTGTTTCTATGTACTAGGTAGATATGGAAAGACTCTTGCAGCCTATGTCAGATGCTGCCTGTGACTGGCCCTGAGCAACCTGTTTGAAGCCATCAGAGATCTACAGCCTGTGGCTCCGGCTATTGGGCTTGGATGGGTGCTGAAAGAACCAAGCTGCATGCCAACGCTGGCTTTTCCCAGCACTGGGCCCGAGGGAGGGTCAGCTAAAGTTTCAAAGCACCCAGAGATTGGCTTCTGCCTGCAGGTTACCTGAAAGAGTCTCCGGCTGCACTCCTCAGCAAGGCTTAACCTCCACAGGGTGGGGCAAGAGGGATTCCTGCTGGTGGACCTATTGCTTCCCCCAAGACTGATACCGCATGGAAGGGTGTGCTCTGCCCGAGAAAGATGGCTTCTGCAGTACAGGTATCCTGGCGGCTGACCCTTTAGCTCTCTCTCCACAGAGCCACCAACCTCAGAGTTTCCTCACACGGCTCTAGTCCTCTCTGCCCTCCCTACCCCAGAGCCCAGGGTAACTGGTTACAAACTCAGTTTTGTGCATTGACCCTTTAAAAGGCCAGTGTGCACCTCTAGCCGTTTCTTTCTGGTAGACAGAAACCCTGCTGCTTTTCACAGCCAGATGCTGTGGGCGTCTTTCCCAGTGCTGGTGCTTTAGGCTGGGGAGCCAGCTTGGGTTTAGACCCCATAAAACTCAGGGGGAACTGCCCTCCAGTCCCTCTGGAACTTCAGATGCTGCCCATGGGAGCCCAGCCAGCCCTCTCGTGCCTCTGCACTTCCTAGTAGTCTTGATCTGATGATGTTGTTTCTTCTCTAAGTCCTTGGTATAAGGCTTCGCTACAGCTAGAATTCAGTTGGTTATTCAGGATGATTTTCTGTAATTTAGTTGTAATTCCAGTTTAGTCCTGGAAGGGGGTTAGTGTAGCTTCCACCTAATTTGCCACCATCTTGGATCTTCTGAAGAGCACCAGTTTTTAAAGGATGGGTGGGGGAGCTTGCACAGGAGAGTGAGAAGTAGACAGAGAAATACAATGGAAACAAGAGGTGGGGTGTCACCATGTGAAGCCAAGACGAGTGGGCTTCCAGGAGCCAATGATCAGTAAGCCCATGTTCCAAAATAATACAGTAAGAGGAGGATTTAGGGGAAAAAAAGCATCCACTTCATCCATTTGATGTAGAACATAGAAATGATTGGAAGCTTAGTGAGAGTAGTATCATAGGAGAGGAAGCCTCACTTCGTAAAGGGTGGGAGGGTGTGAGAAGTGAGAAACTGGAGGAAATGAATCAACCCTTCAAAGAGGGTTGCTCTCATTTAGTCACTAATGCCTTCATAAGGCTTCCTCCTTCATTGAACTTCAGCGTTTGAAACCCTGGCTCCCCTTAGCCTCAGAGGCAGCTCCCCTCTCTGGTTTTCTGTCTGTCTGTCTCTCTCTCGGGCCACTTAAGGATACCTTTGTCCAGCTGATGGTTCACGCCAGAAAATTGCCCATGATACTTGACTTCTCCTATTACCTTATCCCCTGCCTTCAAATAGTCATCAAGCCCTGTCTATTCTACCTCCTACACCTCTTGCAGACCTATCCACCTCAGTCATTTTCATTGCTAACATTCATTAAAGTCATCGTCAAAGCAGTGCCATCGCCTGGACTCCCACAGGTGTGTTACAAGGACTGTTCTAAGATAACCATCCTGTCTGCATGCCCCTTACTTTCCCAAGCTCAGTGATAGTGACCTTCATAAAATATAAGCTATATCTTAGCACGCCCCTTCTCAAAATACTTTTGTGGCTTCCATTTGCTTTTAGGATGTCAAAATCATCAGTATGGCTTATGAGTCCCTGCCCCATGTCATACCGTCGCCCCTAGTACTCTACACTTCACACACATTGCCTCCTAACCACCCCCCCAAACACTCAGCCTTTTCTCGATTTGGACTCTAAGCCTTTCCACAGTCTTTTCCTTCTTCCAAATTGCTCTTCTCTCCTTCCTATAACCTCTTCTCTGTCCACCATTGCCTAGCTGACAGTTACTCATTGAGTAGATCCTAACTTGACTGTCTCTTCCTCAGAAGCTCTCCCCAACACCCTGTGTTAAGTGCCTCTTATGCCCTCATAGTGCCTGGTGCTTCTCCTCACAGCCTTTATCAAACACTTGTAATCACTTCTCCAGTTCCTGAACTGTGAACCCTGTGAAGCCAGGGGCTATTTTTTTTTAAGATTTTATTTATTTATATTGAGGGGGAGGGAGGGAGAAAGAGAGAGAGATTAGCATTGATGCAAGAGAGAAACATCGATCGGTTGCCTTTTGCACATGCCCCAGCCGGGGACTGAACCCGCAACCCAAGCATGTGTGCTGACTAAGAATTGAACCACTGACCTTTCACTTTGTATGATGATGCCCAGCCCACTGAGCCACACCAGTCAGGGCATACAGGGACTGTTTTCTTTATTCATGGATATGTCCCCAATGCCTCCACATAGCATATGCTCAATCTCTTGTTGAATGGAGAGGAAAATGAGACTAAGGGAATACATATATAATGTACGGAGAGACTTTGGCATATGTAAATGCTGATAGAAGTCTTCAGCATAGAGGAAAAGGTTGACAATTGAGGTGAGTTTCTTAAGCACATGGTCATTGAGGTGAGTGTTGGTTCTGAGTAAGAAAAAAAATGGAAAGGACTGGCCATATTTTAAAGTCTAGAGATGGAAGGAAGGGAGTCTGAGGACATTCAGACCTGAACAATAGGAACATAACAATCTGTTGAGCAGGGGGTCAGGATGGGATGGAAATCTGCAAGGAAAAGGCTGGATTGGGGCCCGAGGAGTCCCGAAGGGCGGTTTCCTGGGCCTGAGGTGGGTGTGAGGCAGCACCAGGTCTAGGCCCCAGTCTCCCTGAACTGTTGATCCCTCCCATGTCATGACCTTTTAACTTCGGCTTTTCTCCCAGGTCAGGGAGCCTGCACTGGAGCCTGGACGAGTTGGACCTGATCCAAAGCCTGAGATCAGGCTGGGCCCAGAGCCTGGCCTGGAGCTGGAGCCCAAAACACATCTGGACTGCGCCTGTCATGCAGAGGGAGCCAGGCACTGCGCCTTCCTGCACTGGCATGCAGAGCCCCAGACCCCTCCACCTGTTCCCACTGCTGCTACTGCTGCTGGGGGCCAGGGTGCCAGGTGCCCGGAGTCAGGCCGGGAGCTTGGACCTGCAGATTGATGAGGAGCAGCCAGCAGGCACACTTATCGGGGACATTAGTGCAGGGCTTCCGGCAGGCACGGCAGCACCTCCCATGTACTTCATTTCCGCGCAGGAGGGCAGCGGAGTGGGCACAGACCTGGCCATCGACGAACACAGTGGGGTGGTCCGTACAGCCCGTGTCTTGGACCGTGAGCGGCGAGATCGCTACCGCTTCACTGCAGTCACTCCTGACGGTGCCACTGTGGAAGTTACTGTGCGAGTGGCTGACATCAACGACCATGCTCCAGCCTTCCCACAGGCTCATGCTGCCCTGCAGATACCTGAGCATACAGCTCTTGGCACCCGCTACCCGCTGGAGGCTGCTCGTGATGCAGATGCTGGACGCCTAGGAACCCAAGGCTATGCACTCTCTGGTGATGGGGCTGGAGAGACCTTCCGGCTGGAGACACGTCCCGGTCCAGATGGGGCCCCGGTGCCCGAGCTGGTAGTCGCTGGGGAGCTGGACCGAGAGAACCTCTCACACTATATGCTGCACCTGGAGGCCTATGATGGTGGTTCACCACCCCGGAGGGCCCAGGCCCTGCTGGACGTGACACTGCTGGACATCAATGACCATGCCCCAGCTTTCAATCAGAGCCGCTATCACGCTGTGGTGTCTGAGAGCCTGGCCCCCGGCAGCCCAGTCTTGCAAGTGTATGCATCTGATGCCGATGCCGATGCCAATGGGGCTGTGACTTATGAGATCAACCGTAGGCAGAGCGAGGGTGATGGACCCTTCTCCATCGATGCACACACGGGGCTGCTGCGGCTGGAGCGGCCACTGGACTTCGAGCAGCGGCGGGTCCATGAACTGGTGGTGCAGGCCCGGGATGGTGGGGCTCACCCTGAGCTGGGCTCAGCCTTTGTGACTGTGCATGTGCGAGATGCCAATGACAATCAGCCCTCCATGACAGTCATCTTCCTCAGTGCCGACGGCTCCCCCCGAGTGTCTGAGGCTGCCCCACCTGGCCAGCTCGTTGCTCGAATCTCTGTGTCAGACCCAGATGATGGTGACTTTGCCCATGTCAATGTGTCCCTGGAGGGCGGAGAGGGCCACTTTGCCTTGAGCACCCAGGACAGCGTCATCTATCTGGTTTGTGTGGCTCGACAGCTGGATCGGGAGGAGCGTGATGCCTATAACTTGCGGGTTACCGCCACAGACTCAGGCTCACCCCCTCTGCGGGCCGAGGCTACCTTTGTGTTGCATGTCACTGATGTCAATGACAACGCACCTGCCTTTGACCGCCAGCTTTACCGACCGGAACCCCTGCCTGAGGTTGCACTGCCTGGCAGCTTCGTGGTGCGAGTGATGGCCCGGGATCCTGACCAGGGCACCAATGGTCAAGTCACCTATAGCCTGGCCCCAGGCACCCACACCCGCTGGTTCTCCATCGACCCCACTTCAGGCATCATCACCACAGCTGCCTCGCTGGATTATGAGTTAGAACCCCAGCCACAGCTGACTGTGGTGGCCACAGATGGTGGCTTGCCCCCTCTATCCTCCTCTGCCACAGTTAGTGTGGCCTTACAAGACGTGAATGATAATGAGCCTCAGTTCCAGAGGACTTTCTACAATGCCTCACTGCCTGAGGGCACCCAGCCCGGAACCTGCTTCCTACAGGTAGGTGAGCCCTGTACACTTCAGGATGCTCCTATGGGCAGGAGTGGGTCAGAGGACCATGGGGGAGTTCAGAGCAATAACCAAGCATCTACTGATGTTGACTTACGCCAGAGCGTTTGGTCCTATTCTGTGAGCTCCAAAGTCAGTGCAGAGTGTGAGGGTTAGTGAAAAGATGAGAGCAGACGCAAGAGCTGGACCAGATAATCTTGGTAGCTGAGGGAATTAAGATTGGGTCTAGAGAAAATGTGTCTGTGGTATCAAGAATTAACTCACCCACTGTAAGTCCTACACTGTGCTGGGCCCTGGGAACAAAGAAAGGAGACAGTCTTGTTTCCAGGCAGGTCCTAATCTAGATGGAGAAACACACTAGTAACTACTGCCATAGCAGGCGGCACGTGAGCTGCTGTGGGAGCCCAGAGGACAAGGCTTTGGAACCAGTGAGATTTTGTCAAGTGGATAATACGGGGTGTGTGAACAGGGACCCCAGGCTTACAGAAAGAGCTGCAGAACACCATGACGTGTTCGGGGGACTGCATTGTTCAGGTTGGCCTTAGCTGTGCTGATGAGAAAGAGCCAGGGGAGATGAGACAAGATAGGAGACAGACCAGATTACAAGCGTTGACTTTGTTTTAAAAATCACAGGGAGCCGATCAGGGACTCAAGGAAATCTGTATGTCTTTTGGAAAGATGGCTTTGGCTGCACCATGGAATATGGATGCAGGAGGGGAGACTGGAGGCAGAGAGGCCTCTTAGGAGACTAGCACTTGATGTCTTTGTGTCTCAGAAGTCCACCAGACCCCTGAACACCTTCTTGGAGGCTCTCTGTTGGCTTAGATTTCCAGGCCAGTGCCTGGGCCTGGCCGAACCCCTCCCTTCTGGCCAGACTCTGGGTTTTCGCCTGCTTGCTGCTGTCCAGTTGCCACCCACTCTCATGTGTTTACTGTGCTTCTTGGCCCAGGACCAGTGGGCTATGGCTTCCAAACTTCTTCCTCCTCACTAGTGCCTGAAGCAAGAGGGCAACTCTCCAGGTGGTTTCCTGGAGTTTTCACGCTTAGTAACCATAGAGAAACAGGGTTAAAAATAACCACTGGGCATTCATAATGGTTATAAGAAGTCTTAATAGCCCTGGCCAGATGGGTCAGTTGGTTGGAGCGTTGTCCTATACACCAAAAGGTTCAATTCCTGGTCAGGGCACATACCTGGGTTCAGTCCCTTGTTGGGACACATATTAGATGCAGCCAATCAATGGTTTTCTCTCTCTCTCTCCCTCCCCCACCCCTTCCTCTCACTTTAAAATCAATAAATAAACATATCCTTAGGTGAGGATTAAAAAAAAAGAAGTCTTAGTATTTGATTCACTCAATATACATTTAGACTATCTAATGTTAAGGACACAGAATACAAATACAGTAATGAATGAGTCACCCCCCAACACACACACATGCTTCATAGAGTTTATACTCTAAGGGGGAGATTTCATGTGCAAAGAAACAGTTTTACTGCAGTAAGAAAACTTCCATGATGGGGGTACATGTGAAGTACAGATAGGCAATAGGAATGTCTTCACAAAGGAAAGGACCCTTGAGCTCAGACTTAAAGGATAAGCAGGAGTTTATGAGGAGACCAGACAGGATCGAGCGGAAGTGGCATGCACATAGGCATGGGAAAGCCTGATTTGTCTGAGGGGCTACAGTGACTTAGTGGCTTTGGAGTTTAAGGTGGGAAATGAGACTGTGCAGGGGGAGGGGACAGACAGTGGAAAGTCCAGCCAAGCCAACAGGTTTGAGCTTTTTCTTTAAGGAGCATTGAAGCTTTCTGGGTGGAGGAGCAACATGATCATATTTGTTTTCTCAAAAAGTGCTTTTGACAATCAATGTAGAACAGTAGTTCACAGCTGGAGGTGGTTTTGCCCTCTGGAGGGGATGATTGGCAATGCCCAGAGACATTTTTGATTGTCACAGCTGGTGTCTAGTGGGGAGAGGCCAGGGGTCCTGTAATGCACATGACAGCACCACAGCAAAGACTTGTGTGGTCCAAAATGTCAGTCGTGCTGAGACTGAGAAATCCTGGTGTAGAGGAAGGATGGGAGGGTCAGAGAGCTATGAAGAGGGAATTGTAACAGTCCAGAGGAGAGACAACTCAGGCCTGGGTCAGGACAGTGATAATAGTGATGGAAAGAAATAGACAAATAGGAGAGATAATGAGGATTTACTTAGTCTCTGGTTGACTGATATAGTGGGAGAGGAAAAGGGAAGGACACTTTTCTGGCCTGAGCAACTGCGAGGATGGAAGAGTCATTAGAGAGGGGTTTGGCATGCTCACGACTCTAGTTTTGGACAGGTTGGATTTGCGGTGCCTGTGGGATATCCAAGTGGAGATGTTGAGCAGGCATCTGTATGTACAAGTTTGGAGCTCAGGGGAATGATTGGGTCAAAGAGGAATGGTGGTCAAAGCTACAGAAGTGGAAGAGAGGGCCCTGAACAAGTGTGTACAGTGAGAAAAGGCCAAGCAGAGATCCCAGGGAACAAAAACACGTAAGACCAGGCAGAGCAAGGAGATGCAAAGGAAGACTGGGGGGTGAGGGGGAAGCAGTGGGAGAAGCAGGAGAGTGTAATGTCAAGAAGTCAAAGTGGGAGAAACAGCAGGGAAGGAGGTCAGGATGGAGTGAATGCAGTAAGTTTGTGGTCTGTTCAGAATTTTAGAATTCACAGATAAGTCTTTATTTTCTCCTTGAAATAGTGCATTTGATGAGAGCTAGGGGTGTGCTGGGGACAAGAGGAGAGACATGAGGTTAGTTACGGCTTTTGGGAGAGGTTGCTGACATGGTTGGACTGTGCAGCAGGGCAGAGAGCCTGCTGAAATGGAGACTGCATTTGCAGCGGAACCTCTGAGCAGGGGCTGCATAGGCTGGGAAATTCAATTCTGCCTCGGTCATTTCCAGTCAATGGCCCCTGCGCCTTTTGGGGCTGGTTCCTGACAACTTCCCCTGACCACTATTTATTGCTTTCTTCCTGCAGCGAGTCAGAGGGCAAAGGTCTGTAACAGCTTCTGGAGATGGTGCCGCAGCTGTGCTGCAGCCTGCACGCTTAATGCAGGGGAAGTTTGTCTCCTGGGATATCTGGGCCCATGGCCACAGTAGAGTTGGAGCGGGAGCTGTTTCCAGGGTCCAGCCATGTCAGGGTCGTAGTGTCTCTTGGGAGGGTAAACAATGGCACAAATCACTTCTGTCAAGGGCCTGGGCAACCATTAGAAGTCCTTGGCCAGCCTTCTCCCTGAGCAACATTTTCTGGCTCAGAAAGGGGAACTCTCCAGGTTCCTTTTACAGCATATTATGACCCTGAGGCCCCTGGATCCACAAAGAGCACTTTGTCACAGGCTACAGCAGTCAGCACCAGCTAACCCACTATGGAGGCCCTAATGTGCATGGATGGTATAAAACTCAGTTTGAAAGAAGTTTTTGTTGTAAGACAGGGCAATCAGAGTGTCCGTTTACTCAATGAACAAATACACATAGAGGACCTAGGGTGTGCCTGGCCCTGTCCCGGGCTCAGGAGCTCCCAGAACGGTGTCTCCTGCTGAGCTGGCTCTGAAATGTCCAGAGGCTCCTGATATTGGCGTCCAATCGCTCAACTTTTTCTGAACCAGTCAGGGAGATGCCCAAGAATTAACCAGGAAAGCCGTTTCCTACTTCTTAGTTTTGAGGAGCCCCCACAACTGAAAGACCTCAATATTGGACCTGCAATGTAGACCTGCAGTTCTCCCTCTCCTACTCCCAGTGAGGTGGGCTTGAGAGGTGAAGGGATGCTAAAGGTGCATGAGTCACATCCACAGATCTGTAGAGCAGACCCCGATCACTCCAGTGATCAGATTCCAGTACCAACCAGACCTCACTCTGTAATGACCAACCTCAATAAAGAGTAGGCCCTCTGACATTGACCTTTATAATTCTATCAGTCAGCCAGTTTTTCTGCTTGGAGTGATTTAGTGGTGGTTATTAACTCCCTGTGATCCGCCAAGAATTTATGGTCACTGTTCTTTAGCACTCTTTATAAATACAGTTGGCCCTCATTCTTTGCAGATTCTATATTTGTGAATTTGCTGACTTTCTAAAATGTATGTGTAACCCAAAAATCAATACTCAGGGAACTTCTGCTGTCACTCTCAGACACGTGCAGAGTGATAAGTCACCCAACACACATTCCCAGCTGAGGTCGAACGTGGCAAGGCCCTGCCTTCATGTTTCAGTTCTTACACTGTAAACAAGGGCCCTTTATGCAGTCTATTGAGTGCCACGTTTTTTTGCATTTATGTGCTTTTCGTTCGTGATTTTGCTGTTTAAAAATGGTCCCCAGGTGTGGTGCTGAAACACTGTCTAGTGTTCCTAAGAACAAGAAGGTTGTGATATACCTTATGGAGAAAATACAGGGTGGGCAAGAGTAGGCTTACAGTTGTTTGTACGACAAAGACATGCAGGTTAAATAAATAATACCGTAATACAAGAATAAGCTCTGTGTTTCACATACAATTGCAAAACTACTTTGCCCACCCTTGTACGTGTGTTTAGATGAGCTTCATTCAGATAAGAGTTATAATGCCATTAGCCATGAGTTCAATGTTAATGAAGCAAAAATATATATTAAATCAGGTGTCTTTAAACAGAAACACACATAAAACAAGGTCATGCATTGACCAGTTGACAAAAATGTTGTGATGAGAGACTTACAGGAATGTAACACAGGTGATGAGGTCTGGACTAGGCTTGGGTTTTGGTGTATGTTCTACTAGTCCCCTCTGTGTGTCCACCATCCAGAGACTCTGAGCCCTAGCTGGCTCAGGGCCTGCTCCTTCTAATTGCCATGTAGCTCTGGCTTTCATGGCCAAAAAGATGGGGCATCACTCACCCCAGCCTCTCCGCAGGTAACAGCCACAGATGCAGACAGTGGCACATTTGGCCTCCTCTCCTATTCCTTGGGTGCTGGACTTGGGGCCTCGGGGTCTCCCCCTTTCCGCATTGATGCCCACAGTGGTGACGTATGCACGACCCAGATCCTGGACCGTGACCAGGGGCCCTCAAGCTTCGACTTCACAGTGACAGCTGTGGATGGGGTGAGTGGGCAGACCATGGGCAGCTCAGGATGTTGGGGTAGGGCAGTCCCCAGGGCAAGACAAGGCCCACCTGACTTACGGCTACATATCTCACCAGGGAGGCCTCAAGTCCATTGTGTATGTGAAGGTGTTTGTGTCAGATGAGAATGACAACCCACCTCAGTTCTATCCACGGGAGTACGCTGCCAGCCTGAGTGCCCAGAGCCCACCAGGCACCGCGGTGCTGAGGGTGCGTGCCCATGACCCTGACCAGGGGCCCCATGGGCGACTCTCCTACCATATCCTGGCTGGCAGTAGCCCCCCACTCTTTGCCTTGGATGAGCACTCAGGTGAGGATCCTGCCATATCCAGAATCTATCTCCCATTCTACCCTCTGCCCACCTGCCTAAATAAAGTCTTGCCTTCCTTCCAACTCTATTGTTTTCTTATACATCTCTGCTCTATCCCTCCTCCTAGGGCTGTTGACAGTAGCCTGGCCCTTGGCCAGACAGGCCAACTCTGTGGTGCAGCTGGAGATTGGGGCTCAGGATGGAGGGGGCCTGCAGGCAGAGCCCCGTGCCCGAGTCAACATCAGCATTGTGCCTGGAACCCCCATACCACCCATTTTTGAACAACTACAGTATGTCTTTTCTGTGCCAGAGGATGTGGCACCAGGCACCAGTGTGGGCATAATCCAGGCACACAACCCACCAGGTATCATTTATCATTATACCCACTTGGTGCCATACTCAGACACCCCAATACAACCCTCGAGCTACATCTCAGGGTACCCCAAATAGCCCCAACACAAAACTCTGGTTCCAGTTCCCCACACCTCCTTGGGCCTGTGCAGACTCTCCCCTGCTTCACCCCCAGGCACATGAATATTACCTGGCTTCTCTGCCAGCAGCTACCCCTCCCCCCAATCCTTTGAAAGACACAGGTGTGAGCATTATGTAACCCCTCTTGGGATCAGAGTCTGACACCAACTCAATAGGTGCCCCTCCATCTCTTTCCTGACCCCTCTCTCCCCCTTCCTAGGTCGCTTGGGGCCTGTGACCATGGCCCTATCAGGCGGAGATCCCCGAGGACTCTTCTCCCTAGATGGGGCCTCAGGGCTGTTACAAACACTTCGCCCTCTGGACCGGGAGCTGCTGGGGCCAGTGCTGGAGCTGGAGGTGCGGGCAGGCAGTGGAGTGCCCCCAGCTTTCGCTGTAGCTCGGGTGCGTGTGCTGCTGGATGATGTGAATGACAACTCCCCTGCCTTCCCTGCACCTGAAGACACAGTGTTGCTGCCACCAAGCACCGCCCCAGGGACCATCATCTATACACTGCGTGCTCTGGACCCTGACTCAGGCATTAACAGTCGAGTCACTTTTAACCTTCTTGCTGGAGGTGGTGGGGTCTTCACTGTGGACCCCACCACGGGCCATGTACGACTTATGGGACCTCTGGGGTCCCCAGGAGGGCCAGCGCATGAGCTGGACCTAGAAGCCCGGGATGGGGGCTCCCCACCCCGCACCAGCCACTTTCGACTGCAGGTGGTGGTACAGGACTTGGGGATCCGTGGGCTAGCTCCCCACTTTGACAGCCCTATCTATCGTGCGGACCTGCCCTCAGGCACCACCCCTGGAACTCAGGTCCTGCAAGTGCAGGCTCGAGCACCTGATGGGGGCTCCATCACCTACCACCTTGCAGGAGATGGGCCAAGTAGCCCTTTTGGCCTAGAGCCACAGAGTGGGTGGCTATGGGTGAGGACAGCACTGGACCGTGAGGCCCAGGAGTTGTACACACTGAAAGTAATGGCAGTGTCTGGGTCCAAAGCTGAGTTGGGGCAGCAGACGGGCACAGCCACTGTAAGGGTCAGCATCCTCAACCAAAATGACCACAGTCCCCGCTTGTCTGAGGAGCCCACTTTCCTGGCTGTGGCAGAGAACCAGCCCCCAGGGACCAGTGTGGGCCGGGTCCTTGCCACTGACCGAGACTCGGGACCCAATGGACGGCTGACCTACAGCCTGCGACAGGTGTCAGAAGACAGCAAGGCCTTCCGAATCCACCCCCAGACTGGTGAGTACTGGCACCCAGATAAATTCTGAGACCCCACTGCCTCATCCTCAGATTGATGAACACCCAGACAGGACTCCCAGAGCCTGGTCACCAAGACCAGGACTGAGCCTGGAGTTTCACCCTGGAATTTTCTCCCAAACTCCCCAAACCCCAGCTTCTCAGTCACAGGCCTCTGGCTCTGCATCCCTAGCTATCCCATACATGATCCCTTTCCTGTACTCCCAGGAGAAGTGACCACACTCCAAACCCTGGACCGTGAGCGGCAGAGCAGCTACCAGCTCCTGGTGCAGGTGCAGGATGGGGGGAGCCCACCTCGAAGTACCACAGGCACTGTGCACATCGCAGTGCTGGACCTCAATGACAACAGCCCCACCTTCCTGCAGGCTTCAGGGGCTGCTGGCGGGGGCCTTCCTGTACAGGTATGTGAGGGGGAAGAACCCTGTCCTGAAGAAGTAAGAGAGAATGGGCATTTCCCCATACAGCTGTAGGTGTGGGTAAGAGAGACTGGTTTTTAGAACAGGTGTGAGAGCAAAACAGAGGCTCTGCCTGCACATGGGTAAGGGGAACTCCACCCTGAGTTGTATCAAGAACAGGGAAGAGACAACTGTTGATGAGTTGTGTGTCCCCACAGGTACCAGATCGTGTGCCTCCAGGGACACTGGTGACGACTTTGCAGGCCAAGGATCCGGATGAGGGGGAGAATGGGACCATCCTGTACACACTGACTGGTAAGGGGGTGGAGATAAGGGAGTTGATGGGTGTGGCACACCCTCATGACCTGCCCCACTCTCAGACCCAGGCCCTCACCCTTCCACTGCCTGTCCCCAGGTCCTGGCTCAGAGCTCTTCTCTCTGCACCCTCACTCAGGGGAGCTGCTCACTGCAGCACCCCTGATCCGAGCAGAGCGACCCCACTATGTGCTGATGCTGAGTGCTCACGACCAAGGCAGCCCTCCTCGGAGCTCCAGCCTCCAGCTGCTGGTGCAGGTATGGCTGCCCCCCAAATCTGTCCACTTGGTCACCGCTGTGGGCCTCCTCCAATAGCTTCACTTCCATTGGGTCCTTTCCCCCTCTTCCTAGGCTACTCTGAGCACCCTTCCTGCTAACACCATCGGGCCAGTCCAAGCTCCCTTTTACATGGCTCCCCGATTTCTTCCTCCTGCCTCGGTCCATAACAGGTGCTGCCCTCAACTCACTCAGCTGAGCCCCCGCCAGATCTTTCAGAGCCAGACCCCGCGGCACCCGTGCCTGTTGTGCTGACAGTGACAGCAGCTGAGGGGTTGCAGCCCGGTTCCCTATTGGGCTCGGTGGCGCAGGCAGAGCCGGCGGGGGTGGGAGCACTCACCTACACTCTGGTGGGTGGCGCGGACCCAGACGGCACCTTCGCGCTGGACGCATCCTCAGGGCGCCTATACTTGGCGAGACCGCTGGACTTCGAGGCGGGCCCGGCGTGGCGCGCGCTCACTGTGCGTGCGGAGGGACTAGGAGGCGCAGGCGCGCGACTGCTGCGCGTACAGGTGCGCGTGCAAGACGAGAACGAGCACGCGCCAGTCTTCGCCCGAGACCCTCTGGCGCTGGCGCTGCCGGAAAATCCGGAGCCGGGAGCGGCGCTGTACACTTTCCGAGCGTCCGACGCCGACGGTCCGGGCCCCAACAGCGACGTGCGCTACCGCCTGCTGCGTCAGGAGCCACCTGCGCCTGCGCTGCGTCTGGATGCGCGCACCGGGGCGCTGAGCGCCCCGCGGGGCCTGGACCGCGAGTCCACGCCAGCGATGCTACTGCTGGTGGAAGCCACTGACCGCCCTGCTAATGCCAGCCGCCGCCGCACGGCGCGCGTTTCCGCGCGTGTCTTTGTTACGGATGAAAATGACAATGCTCCCGTCTTCGCCTCGCCCTCACGAGTGCGCCTCCCGGAAGATCAGCCACCTGGGCTGGTGGCGCTGCATGTGGTAGCCTGGGACCCGGACCTAGGTGAGGCCGCAAGGGTGACCTATCGCCTTGTGGCTGGCGGGGATGGCTACTTTCGGCTACACTCTAGCACTGGTGAGTTAGGTCTGGTCGCCCGGGAGAAGGAAGGTGTGTGTGTGGAGGGAGTAAGGAGGTTTTCTTCCAACCTGCTCTACTCACCTAGGAGCTTTGTCCGTGGTGCGTCCCCTGGACCGCGAACAGCGAGCTGAGCACGTCCTGACGGTGGTGGCCTCGGACCACGGCTCCCCTCCGCGCTCAGCCACGCAGCTCCTGACTGTCAGTGTCGCTGACATCAACGACGAGGCACCTACTTTCCAGCAGCAAGAGTACAGCGTCATCTTGCGGGAGAACAGCCCGCCTGGCACATCTCTTCTAACTCTGCGCGCAACCGACCCTGACCTGGGTAAGACCTTGAGTGGGGGTGGGGAGATGAGTTGAGAGAGGGATGGCCTGGGGCAAGAAAGGCCAAAATTTATATATAATCTCCTCTGACACCTGCCATGCTGCCCCTTCTTAGGGGCTAATGGGCAAGTGACCTATGGAGGCATCTCTGGTGAAAGCTTCTCCCTGGACCCAGACACTGGTGTTCTCACAACTCTTCGAGCCCTGGATCGAGAGGAGCAGGAGGAAATCAACCTGACAGGTACACACTGACAGGACCCTAAAAGCCTGAGAGGTGTTGTCAGCTCCAGTGTTAACATAGGCAGAAACACTAAATTACCTTCTAGAAGCTTCCACCCATTACAACACAGCTTCTGTTATATTTTTGGATCCTGTTGGGGAGTCAACAGATTGGCAGAGTGCAAAGTCATCTGATTTCTAGGTTGTCACCAGTGTGATCACACAAACTCTCAAATGCATAATGTCACAACTATGCCCTGTAGGATTCACTCAGATTATACTGCAGACATTTAACAGAGGAGCATATCATTATTGAGTACCTGAGAGGTGAAGTGACTTGCTTAAGCTAACACAGCTTGAAAGTGGCAAAGCTGGAACTTGAACCCAGACCGTTTGATACCTCATTTAGTGCCTTTCTGTCACACTACCACTAATCCAAGGTACATTTTGCATGCATCAAGCAGGGCAGGCAGGGAGAAAATAACATCTCTGACACCTGTATACTTGTGTGCATGTCCACATGTAGGTACCTGTGCACTTGTGGGGTGTGGAGAGATGGACACTTTATGTTTTCTGTGTGTACCTGGTGAACACATATGAACATTATGTGGTGTGGACTTCTCCAGGGGATGGGAGCAGGCTAGAGTTCACTGATTTTGCTTCTTCATAGTGTATGCCCGGGACAGAGGATCACCCCCGCTGTTGACCCATGTCACAGTGCGTGTGGCTATAGAGGATGAGAATGACCATGCCCCAACCTTTGGGAGTGCCCATCTCTCCCTGGAAGTGCCCGAGGGCCAGGACCCCCAGACCCTTACCACGCTGCGGGCCTCTGACCCAGATGTGGGAGCCAATGGGCGGTTGCAGTACCGCATCCTGGGTGAGCACCTTCCCAGTACCCACATGCCCAGCTCTACTCCTTGTCCACCAGTGTGTCTACTCCTTTTTGTATTCCTCTTTTTCTTTCATGCATATATCTGTGACTCTGAGAGTCTCCTGTGTTTCTCTAGGTCATTATTATCTGTTTTAAACTTTGTTTCTTTTTCATTTTTTGTCTCTCCGTGTAGAGCAGTTGTTCTCAAACTTTTTGGTCTCAGGAACCCTTAATATTCTTAATTTTTGAGATCTCTGAAGAGCTTTTGTTTATATAATAGTGTGCTATAACATTATAATAAATATATAATATAAATATTATCAGTATATAATATTTACTATATTAGATATTAAAGTTTAGTAGATTTTAAAATATTGCAAAGCAAGCCAATGAAGCATACTATGATAGGGTTTCAAATAACAATTTGTTGGGCAGTAATGAGGTTTCCAAGATTATAGCAGGTGTAACTAAAAGTAAGCCAACAAAAACTGAATGAATCTCTGAACATGTTTATATTCTAAACTTTCTACCAAGAATGTTCTAGAAAACACAAGAATGTATAAGCACACATTCCATTAACCATCCAAGTGATGGGATGTTATCACATGTCTCATACCATCTGGATTCCACCATACGTTCATGACATAGTGAGAATGAAAAAGGCATGGAATGTCTTAGTATGGCTGTAAAAAGTTTTGATCTTATGTATTCCCTTGAAAGGGTCTCAGAAGACTCCCAGGAGTTCCCCAACCACACTCTAAAATCAGCTACTTTTTAGTGTCTTTCTTTACGTTCTTTGTTTCTCTGCCTTTCTCACAATTTCTTTCCCTGTCTCTTTCTTTTCCCCTCTCCTTCCTCTTCCTTCCCTCTGTATCTCATTCTTTGCTGCTGCCTGTAAATCAGCTGCACTCCCATGGGCTGAAACATGTGTGTTTATCTGTGCCTGCCCTCTTCTGCAGATGGAGACCCATCAGGAGCCTTTATCCTAGATCTAGCCTCTGGGGAGTTTGGCACCATGAGACCACTGGACCGGGAGGTGGAACCAGCATTCCAGCTGCAGATAGAAGCCCGGGATGGAGGCCAGCCAGCTCTCAGTGCCACTCTGCTTGTGACAGTGACAGTGTTGGATGCCAATGACCATGCCCCAGCCTTTCCTCTGCCTGCCTACTCTGTGGAGGTGCCTGAGGATGCACCTTCAGGAACTGTCCTGCTGCAGCTACAGGCTCATGACCCTGATGCTGGGGCCAATGGCCATGTAACCTACTACCTTGGTGCAGGTGCAGCAGGAATCTTCCTGCTGGAGCCCAGCTCTGGGGAATTGCGCACAGCTGCAGCCCTAGATAGAGAGCAGTGTCCCAGATATGCCTTTTCTGTGAGTGCAGTGGATGGTGCAGCCGCTGGGCCCCTGAGCACCACGGTGCCTGTCACCATCACTGTGCGTGATGTCAATGACCATACACCCACCTTCCCCACCAGTCCCCTGAGGCTGCGCCTGCCCCGTCCAGGCCCCAGCCTCACCACCCCAACCCTGCCTCTGGCCACCCTGCGAGCCGAAGACCGTGACGCTGGTGCCAATGCCTCCATCCTCTATCGGCTGGCTGGCACACCCCCTCCTGGCACCACTGTGGACTCCTACACTGGTGAAATCCGGGTGGCCCGCTCCCCTGTATCCCTGGGCCCCCGGGATCGTGTTCTCTTCATTGTGGCCACTGACCTTGGCCGTCCTGCTCGCTCTGCCACCGGTGTGGTCATTGTTGGGCTACAGGGGGAGTCTGAGCGTGGACCCCGCTTTCCCCGTGCTAGTAGTGAAGCTGTGCTCCGTGAGAATGCATCTCCAGGTGGGTTTCCAACCATGTCTCCTAGCCTTATGTCTCTGCATGGGCTGGATTTCTCACTAAAAATGACCCCAAATTCCCTCAGTCTAGTGCTCACAGTCCAACCATTACCATCCTCTCTGCAGGAACACCCATTGCCTCCCCCAAGGCTGTCCATGCAGGGGGCTCAAATGGACCGATTACCTACAGTATTCTCAGTGGGAATGAGAAAGGGACATTCTCCATCCAGGCTAGCACAGGTGAGGGGCAGGAGCAGGGAGCTCTGTGAAGGGACAGACTCCTGGGGGAGCTCCCTTTTGGGCCTAAGGAGGCTCTGGTGGGGAAGGGGCTGCCCTTGAGTAAGAGGCTTCAGAGAAGGAGGCTGCAGGGCAAGGAAGATGCATTTTGCCTCCTCCCAGGTGCCATCACAGTTCGCGCAGCAGAGGGGCTGGACTTTGAGGCAAATCCACGGCTGCGACTGGTGCTGCAGGCAGAGAGCGGAGGAGCCTTTGCCTTCTCCGTGCTGACCGTAACCCTGCAAGATGCCAATGACAATGCTCCCCGCTTCCTGCAGCCCCACTACGTGGCCTTCCTGCCCGAGTCCAGGCCGTTGGATGGGCCCCTGCTGCAGGTATGGGATACAGTGGGAAGACGGGGACAGGCCTGATCAGACTTGTCTGTGCCCAGGTCAGTGCCAGCAGCCTCCTACTTTCACCAGGTGGAGGCAGATGACCTGGATCAAGGCCCCAGTGGACAGATCTCCTATAGTCTGGCTGCATCCCAGCCAGCACGGGGACTGTTCCATGTAGACCCAGCCACAGGCACTATTACTACCACAGCCATCCTGGATCGTGAGATCTGGGCAGAAACACGGTGAGCCCTTGCTCTGCAGAGCCCACAACCCCTTCCTGGGTCCATCCAGCTTCAAGCCCTGCCTTGAATCCTCCTCAGTCTAGACCACATCCTGAATCGCCCTAGCCCTGCCCAGTGTTCTTCCTTATCCCCAGACTCTTCCCTTGATTTTGCTCCCCCTGATTATGTCCAGGCTGGTACTGATGGCCACAGACAGAGGAAGCCCAGCTCTGGTGGGCTCAGCTACCCTGACGGTGATGGTCATCGACACCAATGACAATCGCCCCACCATCCCCCAGCCCTGGGAGCTCCGAGTATCTGAAGGTGAGGGCTGGGTAAAGTAAGAGGTACAAAGGGTAGTAGGGCAGCACTGTTCACCATTCTGGGGCTTCAGAGGTGTCTTGGACCATGCCAAACACATTTGTCCTGTGTATTGCAGATGCACTCTTGGGCTCAGAGATTGCACAGGTCACGGGGAACGACGTGGACTCTGGACCTGTGCTGTGGTATGTGCTGAGCTCATCTGGACCCCAGGATCCTTTCAGCGTAGGCCGCTATGGAGGCCGTGTCTCCCTCACAGGCCCTCTGGACTTTGAGCAGCGTGACCGCTACCACTTGCAGCTGCTGGCACATGATGGACCTCACGAGGGCCGTGCAAACCTCACGGTGTTCGTGGAGGACGTCAATGACAATGCACCTGTCTTCTCACAGAGCCTATACCAGGTACCAGTGCACCTAGAAGTCCCCACATCTGGACCCAGAGTTGTTCATGTTGGATAGAAGTGAGGAGGCTGAGATGGGCTGGACCTTAGAACTGACCTGAGGATGGAGCTCGGGGGGTGGGAGGTCCAGTCTGACACCAGCCTTGCAATTCCTAGGAACTGTACCCAGGTTTTTTATCTCATGCCCCAAAATGGGGAAAGGTGGGCATTTTGAATACTAGGAAGTATGGGCTCCACGCTGGAATGGATGCCAAGTAGGGCTCATGGGACCAATCTCCAGAACACAGGCTGAATGGGCAGCAGGGCAGCACGGCCATAAACATTTGTGCTCACACCCCAGGTGACGCTGCTTGAGCACACACTCCCAGGCAGTGCCATTCTCTCCGTCTCTGCCACGGATCGGGACTCAGGTGCCAATGGTCACATCTCCTACCACCTGGCTTCCCCTGCCGAAGGCTTCAGTGTTGACCCCAACAATGGTGCGTCCTTCCTGGGATCTGACCCCTTATCTTTGACTGTGGGCCATATTCTGATCTCATTCCAATTTCTTGCCTGAACTCTTAACTCCTGGATCTCTAACCCAGGGAGGACGTTTTTCCTCCCTTATCTCTATTTTAAGGCCTGTCCTAGCTGCATGTCTAGAAGCTGTTCCCTGAATCCTGGAGGCCATCCCATAATCTCCCAGCACACAGGCTATTCCCAGGAGTCTGTCTGACTTCTGAGGCCATTTTCTGGGCCCTGAAGGGTTACTTCCTGTGCTCACCCATACTCTCTGCTAAATGCATGTTTCTCTCTATTCCCTTCTCATCTCAGGGACCTTGTTCACGACAGTAGGAACAGTGGCCTTGGGCCATGAGGGGCTAGGAGTGGTGGATGTGGTGCTGGAAGCCAGAGATCAAGGGATGCCAGGCCGGGCTGCCCGAGCCACAGTGCATGTGCAGCTGCAGGACCAGAATGACCACACCCCAAGCTTCACATTGCCACACTACCGTGTGGCCGTGACTGAGGATCTGCCCCCTGGCTCCACCCTGCTCACCTTGGAGGCCACAGATGCTGACGGAAGCCGCTCCCATGCCACCGTGGACTATAGCATCATCAGTGGCAACCGGGGCCGAGTCTTCCAGCTGGAGCCCCGGCTTGCTGAAGCTGGGGAGAGTGGTAGACTAGGCCCCCAAGCACTGGGATGCCTGGTGTTACTTGAGCCTCTAGATTTTGAAAGTTTAACCCAGTACAATCTAACTGTGGCTGCAGCTGACCGGGGACAGCCACCCCGCAGCTCAGCTGTGCCGGTCACCGTCACTGTGCTGGATGTCAACGACAACCCACCCGTTTTCACCCGAGCAGCCTACCACGTGGCAGTATCCGAGGACACACCTGTTGGAGCTGAGCTGCTGCATGTGGAGGCCTCTGATGCTGACCCGGGCCCTCATGGCCTCGTACGTTTCACCCTCAGCTCCGGTGACCCCTCCGGGCTCTTTGAACTGGACCAGAACTCGGGTGCCTTGCGACTGGCCCGCCCTTTGGACTGTGAGACCCAGGCTCGACATCAGCTTGTGGTGCAGGCTGCCGATCCTGTGGGGGCACACTTTGCTCTGGCACCAGTGACCATTGAAGTCCAGGATGTGAATGACCATGCCCCAGCCTTCCCACTGAGCTTGCTCAGCACCAGCCTGGCGGAGAACCAGCCTCCAGGCACTCTTGTGACCACTCTGCACGCAATTGATGGGGATGCCGGGGCTTTTGGCAGGATCCGCTACAGCCTGTTGGAGGCCGGGCCAGGGCCCGCGGGACGTGAGGCATTTGCACTGAACGGCACTACAGGAGAGCTGCGGGCACGCGTGGCCTTCGACTATGAGCACACAGGAAGCTTCCAGCTGCTGGTGGGTGCTGCCGATGCTGGGAATCTCTCGGCCTCGGTCACTGTGTCAGTGCTGGTGACTGGTGAGGATGAATATGACCCGGTATTCCTGGCTCCGGCTTTCCACTTCCAAGTGCCAGAAGGTGCCCGGCGTGGCCACAGCCTGGGTCATGTGCAGGCCACAGACGAGGATGGAGGTGCCGATGGCCTGGTGCTCTATTCCCTTGCCACCTCTTCTCCCTACTTTGGTATCAATCAGACTACAGGTGCCCTGTACCTGCGGGTGGACAGCCGGGCACCAGGCAGTGGAACAGGCTCCTCTGGAGGTGGCGGTCGGACCCGGCGAGAGGCACCACGGGAGCTGAGGCTGGAAGTGGTGGCACGGGGGCCTCTGCCTGGTTCAAGGAGTGCCACAGTGCCTGTGACTGTGGATATCACCCACACTGCGCTGGGCCTGGCACCTGACCTCAACCTGCTATTGGTGGGGGCTGTGGCAGCCTCCCTGGGAGTGGTGGTGGTGCTTGCACTGGCGGCCCTTGTCCTCGGACTGGTGCGGGCTCGTAGCCGTAAGGCAGAGGCAGCACCTGGCCCAATGTCACAGGCAGCACCCCTGGCCAGTGGCTCCCTGCAGAAGCTGGGCCGGGAGCCACCCAGCCCACCCCCCTCAGAGCACCTGTATCACCAGACTCTCCCCAGCTATGGTGGACCAGGAGCTGGAGGTCCCTATCCCCGGGGTGGCTCTCTGGACCCATCCCATTCAAGTGGCAGAGGCTCAGCAGAGGCTGCGGAGGATGACGAGATCCGCATGATCAATGAGTTCCCCCGTGTGGCCAGTGTGGCCTCTTCCCTGGCTGCCCGTGGCCCCGATTCAGGCATCCAGCAGGATGCAGATGGACTGAGTGACACGTCCTGTGAACCACCTGCTCCTGATACCTGGTATAAGGGCCGAAAGGCAGGGCTGCTGTTGCCAGGTGCGGGAGCCACTCTGTACCGAGAAGAGGGCCCTCCAGCCACTGCCACGGCCTTCCTGGGGGGCTGTGGCCTAAGCCCTGCACCCACCGGGGACTACGGCTTCCCAGCAGATGGCAAGCCATGTGTGGCAGGGGCGCTGACGGCCATTGTAGCTGGCGAAGAAGAGCTCCGTGGCAGCTATAACTGGGACTACCTACTGAGCTGGTGCCCTCAGTTTCAGCCACTGGCCAGTGTGTTCACAGAGATCGCCCGGCTCAAGGATGAAGCACGGCCATGTCCACCGGCTCCCCGTATTGACCCACCACCCCTCATCACTGCTGTGGCCCACCCAGGAGCCAAGTCTGTGCCCCCCAAGCCAGCCAGCACAGCTGCAACCCGGGCCATCTTCCCACCAGCCTCTCACCGCTCCCCCATCAGCCATGAAGGCTCCCTGTCCTCAGCTGCCATGTCCCCCAGCTTTTCACCCTCACTGTCTCCTCTGGCTGCTCGCTCACCTGTTGTCTCGCCATTTGGGGTGGCCCAGGGCCCCTCAGCCTCAGCACTCAGCGCAGAGTCCGGCCTGGAGCCACCTGATGACACAGAGCTGCACATCTAGCTGTGGCCCAGGCTGGGCCCCGACCTGGGATGCGTATAGTGTCCCCAATGCAGGCCCCATCTGAGCCTGCCCTGGGCAGCCTCAGACCATGATTGGCCACAGGGGAGACCAGCTACCCATCCCAAACTCCTCCAGTGGGGGCAGGCTGCATCTCACCCCAGCCTTGTCAGAGCACCAGCACCACAGAGGCCCTGTGGGCAATGACCTGTGGCCAGGTCCAATGTGGGGAGAAACATGAAGGAGGCAGCAGCCCTGGGTTCTCCTCAGTGAGGGCTTCCTGTCCTGTGCCAGCACCCTGAGATGGAGCTGAGACTTTATTTATTGGGGGGTAGGGGGTGTGTGGGGGAATCCCTCCAACCTTTTGGGGCCCAGCTCCTTGGGTTCCACTGATACCCCTGCCCCTGCCCAGAACCAAGTGCCAATTCTCACTCTGGAGCCTTAATAAACTGCAGTTTGTATCCAGCGTCTGGCTCAGTTCTGTGGGGGCCAGAGGAATGGGGGGATGATTGGAAGGCACCTGGTACCTTGTGGACATGTCAGGAGGCACTGACGGGTGGTAGACATGGGCATCTAGGGTGGGCATGTCACTGGGAGTCATCTCTCTGCAGTCCACCTTTCCCTCACATAGGCAGGAGACCAGGAGAAGGCAGGCGGTGACCAGCAGAGAGGTTGGTTGGGGGAGGAGAGATCTTAGGGATGACTAACTCTAGGCCTTAAGGTCTTCAAGAAGGTGGAAGGTGAATAGCGGAACAGCCAGGTGGTTTATATGTTTTCCTTGGGGCCACTATATACGCACATGCAATAGGAGCTCAGATTTGTTGAACCTTTGCCGTCAGACTCTGATGAGTGATTTGCCTGTTTTATCTGTACATTTTCACTGCAACTAGAAGACAGACTCTTTTTAATACTACTGTGTATTCTAAATGAAGAAACCTGGGCTCTGAGTGATTAAGTGTATTTCCTGATATACTGCTAGGAGGAATCCGGGTCTTGGGTCTGTGGGCCTCTAGGGCTCCTTTCTCAACACCCACTATCCCCTCTGGTGAGTCCTGGCTGGACTCTGGCAGTAGGGAGGGAGCCCTGGGCTTATTCCAGGGCTTGATGGGCTGGAGAGAGAGAATCCGAGTGGCAGCCTCAACCAGCATTTAGGACCGCCCACTTGAGGGAGGAGCCAGCATCATCACTAGTTTCTAGGCAGAAAGGTAGTACTGTGATAGGGGCTCATGTGATCTGTCACATGACAGCAGATCTGCTGAGAGACGGAATGGAACTACGATCCTGGTGAGGAATTAAGAGGCCTTGGGAGAAGGGGATCATGTTGGAGGGAATACATGTTGGAGGGTGGGGACAAAATAACAACCCCGCTTCTGCTGAAACACACCTGCCACCTCTGCAGCCTCCTAGGGATCCTAGCTCTCATCATCGCGGGCACATGCAGTTACACCCCGGAGCCCGACCAACGGCGGACGTGAGTTGATTTAGGACTAACCACCACCTTCCCCATTCCCTGTCCTACACCTAGCCTTCCTCACCACCTAACAAGCTCCTGGTACTCACTCCATAGTCTCATCCCTAGGTTTCCAGGCTCAGTTGCCTATTATCCACTTCTTATGAGCCATATATGCTGCTGGGATCCTACCCAAGGTCTCAGCCACTAATTCTGAATCTTCCGTCACTATTTCCCATTATTGCCACTCTAACATAGACCATGTTCCTCACCCCACAGGCTGCCCCCAGGCTGGGCTTCCCTGGGCCGTGTGGACCCTGAGGAAGAGCTGAGTCTCACCTTTGCCCTAAGACAGCAGAACCTGGAAAGACTGTCCGAGCTGGTGCAGGCTGTGTCGGACCCTGGCTCTCCTCAATACGGTGCCTGTCGGGACTGGGGACAGGATGTGGGATGCGGTGCAGGGACACACGGCTGGGCTGAGCCTGAAACAGTGTAGGTGGTGTCAAGGTCTCGGTGTCTGTCGAGGGAGTGACATAGGGTAGATCAATGCAGTGGGTCTTACTGAAGAGTTTCTGAATTAAAAAAGTGAACTGAATCTAAACTGTCCAAAACTACTTCCCCCCCAACACTTTCCACCTTTGTTCATCAGGCTAGAAACCTAAAAGCAGATGTCATTGAGAGCACAGGCTTTGTGATCATGTCTAGATTCAAATTATGACTCTGCTGTTTGTCAGCTACCAGACAAATGGGGAAGTAGCTTCTAGTACAGAGGCTCTTTGACTTACAATAGGGGTTACATCCCAATAAACCCATCATAAGTTGAAAATATTAAGTTAAAAATGCTTTTAATACACCTAACCTACCGAACATCATAGCTTAGCCTAGGCTGCCTTAAATATGCTCAGAACACAATATCCAAAAACTGGTAGAACACCAGTTGTTTACTCTCGTGATCACGTGCCTGAGTGGGAGCTGTGGCCTCCTGCCACTGCCCGCCATCAGGAGAGAGCATCATAACTCAGAATTCAAAGTATGGTTTCTAGTGCATGCATATTGGTCTTGTACCATCGTAAAGTCAAAAAATCATTAAGTCGGGGACATTCTGTGTATCTAGGTCCTCATCAACTCAAGTTCCTCAAATCCACTCCCATTTACTATTCCACTCACATACTAAGGCTGCTACTTCTAACTCTGAAGTAGCCTTTGGAGTAGTCCACTTCTCACCATCCCTGGTTGCCATCAACTCAGTTGTTTATCCTCTCACCTGGCTGCTGCCCAGCCCCCTGGCTGTCTCTTCCCCTCCACCCCACTCTCCACTCTCCTCCACACTCTGCTCCAAAACAGTCAATGTTTTCCCCCAATAGTCAGGCTGGCTTGTGTCCTTTTCCTACTTGCAGCCCTTCAAAGTGTGTAGAGGAATGGGGGTGGGGGGCAGTCTCAGATGCACCCAGGAGGCAAGTACTAGTGTGCATGGCTCCATGCAGGAAAATAGCAACTCACCATCATGATAAGCTTAAAAACAGCAAGGATGAAAATCTGAGCTACATTAGATGTCACCTTATAATTGGCTCTGAACGTTTTGAAAACTTTGATTGGAGATAAGCTTAAAATGGACAGTTTTAATTTACGAACCTCATCTGCTTTTCCGTGATCGTGGCAGTGCGTGCTGTGGGGAAGCCTTTGCAACCCAGGAGCCTTTAGGATAAACCCATACTCCTGGGCCTGGCATTCCAAGTCCCTAGAGCTTTTCTTCCCCTGACCCCCAGGTATAAGCTGCACCTGCACAGCCTCCCCTTTTGCTAGAAAGTTTTACTCATCCCTCAAGACTCTTCTCAAGGCTCCTGGTTTTTCCTCATTGAGGTCCAAAATGGGAAACCTGGAAAAGCAATGAATGAAGGCAAGAGCCTCTACTGAATTCCTGCAGGGAAATACCTGACTCTAGAGGATGTGGCTGAACTGGTCCAGCCATCACCACTGACCCTCCACACGGTCCAAAAATGGCTCTTGGCGGCTGGAGTCTGGAACTGCCACTCAGTGACCACACAGGACTTTCTGACCTGCTGGATGAGTGTCCGGTGAGAGAATGATTGCCCCATGGAGGGTACCAGTCACCCTATCAGGGACACTAGTTACTCCAATGGGAGGGAGTTGAGAGCTTGCTGGGGGGCTGTGGGTGAGAGCTAACGCATGGGGAGACAACTAACTGCCCAGTGATGCTCATGCAGCCTCCCCTGCTCTGTTCCATGCTTTCTGACCTCTGTTCTCTGATCTCTGACCTCCAGACAGGCAGAGCTGCTGCTCTCTGGGTCTGAGTTTCATCGCTATGTGGGGGGACCTGCAAAGACCTATGTTGTAAGGTCCCCACATCCCTACCGGCTCCCGAAGGCCTTGGCCCCCCATGTGGACTTTGGTAACACCCAGTAGGGTTGGTGGGATTGGGGCAGGCAGAGCCAGGAGTTGGAAAAGTTTAGATGCCATGGGGAAAGTAGGGGAGATCAGTAGTAAAGTGGGGATTGGAGTCAAAAAGATCTCCTCCTTTAACCTCATCTCCTTCCCACAGTGGGGGGGCTGCACCGTTTTCCCCCCACATCATCTCTGAGGCAGCGCCCTGAGCCACAGGTGGCAGGAGCTGTTGGCTTGCACCTGGGAGTGACGCCATCCGTGATCCGTAAGCGGTACAACTTGACAGCACAAGATGTAGGCTCTGGCACAACCAACAACAGCCAAGCCTGTGCCCAGGTGAGCCATACAGGAGCCCCGGGGTCCTTGAAGCCTCTGCAGGGAGCCTGACTAGCCAAGGGTGTGCTCTTATCCCCTATCCTGTGATCTGGGATAGTATTTCCTGCTGCGACCCTTGGGACTATGTCCTCTGACCCATGATATCTGCTCTGACTCCATCCATAGTTCCTGGAGCAGTACTTCCATGACTCAGACCTGGCTCAATTCATGCGTCTCTTTGGTGGAAACTTTGCACATCAGGCATCAGTAGCCCGTGTGGTCGGACAACAGGGCCGGGGCCGGGCTGGGATTGAGGCCAGTCTAGATGTGGAGTACCTGATGAGTGCTGGCGCCAACATCTCCACCTGGGTCTTCAGTAACCCTGGTACTGCCCAGGGGACTGGTTGGTGGGGAGAGGGGTAGGGGTCGTTGTTGATTCTTGCTCCCCCAAGAGAATCCCATGAACTAGAGGGAGGTCCTGACAAACTCCCAGATGACTGCCTGTGCCGCTTCTCCCCACGAAAAATCCAGGCCGGCATGAGTCACAGGAACCCTTCCTGCAGTGGCTCCTGCTCCTCAGTAACGAGTCAGCCCTGCCACCTGTGCACACTGTGAGCTACGGAGATGACGAGGACTCCCTCAGCAGTGCCTACATGCAGAGGGTCAACACTGAGTTCATGAAGGCTGCCACTCGGGGCCTTACCCTGCTCTTCGCCTCAGGTGACCTCCCTGCACCCAACCTGGGAACTTTGACCCCACAGTGACCCCTAATCCTGATCTCTGAATCATAATCTGAACTTAACAGGGACCACTCACCTGACCTCTAAACTCTGACCTCTTGCAGTAATGACTAACAATTGAATTTTCTCTCTGACAGCTGAACCTACACACCAAGCTCTGACTGATTAATCTGAGTACTAAATTGGTCTCTCTCCCAGGTGACAGTGGGGCTGGGTGTTGGTCGGCCTCTGGAAGACACCAATTCCGTCCCAGCTTCCCAGCCTCCAGGTAAGCACCTCAGATCACCACTTATCTCTGACCACCAACCTTTCATCTCTGACCTCATGATCTGGAATTCTAGCCTTGACCCCAGCAAGTGCCCCTATGGCTCAGCCTTAGCTTTACATGCCCTGGTTGCTGCACTCCCCTCTTCTTGTAAGTCCCAGGCCCTAAGTCTCCTGAGTAGGATACAGCTCCCAGTGTTTATCTTCCTCAGTCCCTAGGCATTTTAATGGAAGATTTGGCAGCTATTCTGTAGGAAAAGTATACAGTGACCTCAGACCAAGCCTTCAGTGTCCAAAACCTTAGTCATTGCCATGTACATGCTTCCCCACAGAGCCCAGCCCCTCCAGCAATACCCACCCAGACCATACCCACCCACCCCCACACATTTTGGAGGAATCCTTAGGATAGCTACAGTCTTACGTGCTGTCTTCTGCCCTCAGTCCTTATGTCACCACGGTGGGAGGCACATCCTTCCAGAATCCTTTCCAAATCACAAATGAGATTGTTGACTATATCAGTGGTGGTGGCTTCAGCAATGTGTTCCCACGGCCTTCATATCAGGTATGTGGTTGTTCATGAAGATGGACGGGGGAGGTGGGGAGTCAGGAATCATCTGTTCAGGAGACATACTCACTCAACAGTGCCTTTCAGGAGGAAGCTGTAGCCAAGTTCCTGAGCTCCAGCCCCCACTTGCCACCATCCAGTTACTTCAATGCCAGTGGACGTGCCTACCCAGATGTGGCTGCACTCTCTGATGGCTATTGGGTGGTCAGCAACCATGTTCCTATTCCATGGGTATCTGGCACCTCGGTGAGAATCAGCCTGGCCTCAAACCTTCAGGGATTACCCTCAGACTATACCCTGGACCCCTGACTCCTCAGAGACCTTTGATCCTTTCAAATATCCCTCCCCAAAAGTCCAATCACTCTGAACCCCTAACCTCTACTTGTACCCTCACCCTTGTAGGCCTCTACTCCAGTGTTCGGAGGGATCCTATCCTTGATAAATGAACACAGAATCCTCAGTGGCCGCCCTCCTCTTGGCTTTCTCAACCCAAGGCTCTACCAGCAGCACGGGGCTGGACTCTTTGATGTGAGTGTGAAAGGGAGGGGTGTGGAGATTTTCATAAGAATATGGAAAATGCTAAGACAATTTGAGAGCAGATCTGATGGGGTATGATAGTCTCTGGGATGTGAAAACAAAGTGAGGGGGTGCTGTTAGTACTCATACCAGCAGGCCCAAATCTGATGCCCATCTTATTCCTAGGTAACCCATGGCTGCCATGCGTCCTGTCTGGATGAAGAGGTGCAAGGTCAGGGTTTCTGCTCTGGCCCTGGCTGGGATCCTGTGACAGGCTGGGGAACACCCAACTTCCCAGCTCTGCTAAAGACATTAATCAACCCTTAACCCTTTCCTGCTAGGAGAGTGGGCCTATCCCTGGCTCACAGCTGGTAGCTTGTTTCCTTATTCTGCACTGTTGGAATCCCTGCTGAATCCTCACTTGCTGCAGACAAGCTTATCTCCCTAACCCTGAAGTACTGTGAGTGTGACTTGACTCCCAACCCTACCCTTTTCCATCATACTCAGGTCTTCCTACTCCCACTCAGGTTCCTCTGCATATGCTATAACCAGTACTGTTTGGGAGCATCCCCCTCCGCCAGCCGCACTCCCCCTTTCTCTTTGCAACCAGGCTTTTCCGAAGGGTCATCTACACTGTTGCGCCTGAATAGGACTCATTGCAATAGGACTTCTGCTCTCACTTTTTTACTCTTTCCTCCCCAACTCAGAAACAATGGCCTCCCTGCTGCTTCATCAAGTGCACGCTTCCCAATCTTTGCTTTATGGCCCTCTGTCATAGTTGCCCATTCCCTCTCCTTCCTTAGCTTCTAGGGCTTAAGTACTTTTCTGGCCATTCCATCTTCCTCTGCTTCCTCATTGAATGTTGGTGTACTTCATTACTGCGACCTTAGTCGCTTGCTCTTCTCGCTCTACTCATTGTTCCCTAGAGCAAATCAATTATTGTCATCCACAGTCATCACCATCTCACTAACTCAGACTTTCTATCCAACAGTGATTAATACATCAAATGCAAGATGTGCAGTTCTCAACACTTCATCTCTCTTCCTCCTTCCCAATCCCAAACTATTCTCTCATTTCTTCTTGTTAAATGATACTATGCTTCTTCCAACCAAATCAGAGAGCTAAGTCATTCTAGACCCCCATTTCCTTCACCTCTTCCCTTCAATTAACAAGTCTTACTGACTTTACCTCTTAAAAATATCAATCCACAAGCCCTGCCAATTATATTCGCCATGTATATCTAGAACTTACCTATTTTCCCTTATCTCCACTGCTACTAAATTAGCTTAAAGCCATATTCTCTCTTCTCTGAATTGTAGGAGGCTCTTGGAAAAAATGACTTTTTTTCCTGCCCTTCCCTAAACCATCTTCCAGAGTAAAATGAAAATCTCATCAAGCCATTTACTTAAGACCCTTCAAAGATTATTGGATAAGGTTCAGGCTTTTTATCATGATTCACAAACCTGATCCCTTCCTTGCTATTTGTTCCTGGGTAACAAATTGTTTATCCTCCCGTGCTCTCCCTCCAAACATATTCTTTCAATTTTGCTCAATATACTGTGCCCTTACTACTACCCCTGACTCCCCATTGTTGGGTTGATTTCCAAGATTCTTTCCAGGCTCAGCTCAGAAGCCACCTTCTCTTCTGAACCTTTTGGCTCCCTGAAGCTAATTGATTTTGATATGGCACAAAAATCCTAGATTTTTGAAACCAAACCTGTTTGATTCTTGTTTAATACAAACTAGTGGAGAGTCTGGGGCAACTAAGTTCATCTCCCTGAGCCTATTCCTCACTTGTTAAGCAGAGATATTTATACCTGCCTCTCATAATAATCAGTGAACAATTAAATGGAATAAAGGTGATAGAGTGCCTGATTCACAGAAGTTGGCTGCAGATGTTAATTCCCTTCATTTTTTTTTTTTTTTGCACTGCACACTCCGTGTCTACCTCTAGTATCGTTCACTCCCACGTAGTATTGAAATTGCCAGTTGACCTGTTTGCCTTCTTTTCCAAGACCGTTGGTGCCTAGAGGATCAGAATTTTGTTTTACCTAACTTTGTATTCCCAGGCCCCTAGCTCAGGATTGGCAAATAGGAATTGAATAAACCTCTGCTATATTGAAAACCTCTCTTGCACTCACTGTGATTTTGTATGTGTTGTTTACTCAGGCCGAAATACCAGTACCTTCCTCCCCATCAAACAGCAGCACTGCGTGCACTTTCCTGTAGCCCTCACTTCTCCCGGTAGCTGTTGGGGAGGGAGGTTTTCCACCTCCAGTACGAACCCTTAAAAGGCTGAACAAGGGAACTAGAAAGGATGCAGCCTGGCAGGCAACGGGTGGTCGAGCGGTGACGGCCCGTAAAGCCCAAAGCAAGGTCTTTAGGAGTCAGGCTGAATGAAGGTCCCAGGCCCATAAGACAGCCCTCGACATTCCAGGGTTTCCTGGAGGCGCCTAGCACAGCGGTGCGGGAGGTGGCACGTCCTGGCCCGGTGCGGTTCTCCAAGATTTGGTTTCCGGCCCCCACTCTGTGTCACCTAGCTCGGTATTCCAGCACCTGGAGGTGGGAAGCCCCAGGGAGAGAGAGCGATCACTGTGATGAAGGGGGTAAGCGCGAGGCGTGTGACGTCACCCTGGTGTGTGCGTAACGTGAACGGAAGCGGAAGCGGCTCTGTTCGCCGCCTCTCCCACCGGCCTGATGAGCTGCAGCGGCTCCGGCGCGGACCCCGAGGCGGCGCCGGCGTGCGCCGCCTCGGTCCCGGGCCCGGCTGCGGCGGTCTCGGCCCCCGCAGCGCTGCCCGCCGGCACCGCTGCGGAGAACAAGGCCAGCCCCGCGGGAACAGCAGGAGGGTCTGGAGCCGCGGCAGGGGGCACGGGACCCGTGGCGGCGCGGGCCGGGGAGCCAGCCGAGCGACGCGGGGCGGGTGAGGTCCGGGACTGGTGAGGGTGAGGGCAGCACCCTGGGCTGTGCCCATCGGCGGAGAAAGGCAGAGGGTATAAGGCAGACCAAGCTGCGGCCCTGCGCCTTCCTCCTCTGTGTCTCAGTTTTCTCGTTCTCCTCCAGCTCCGGTGTCGGCGGGCGGCGCGGCGCCCCCAGAGGGGGCCATGTCTAACGGGGTCTATGTGCTGCCGAGTGCGGCCAACGGAGACGTGAAGCCGGTGGTGTCCAGCACGCCTCTGGTGGACTTCCTGATGCAGCTGGAGGATTATACGCCTACGGTGGGCTTCCTGCCTGAACACGGCTATTGGCCTGTCCCGCAAGCTTTCTGCCACCCAGCGTCCTTTTCTTGTATTTGTTCCCCTACTAGCTCCGGTGATGTATCCCCTCTACCCACCCATGAACTTCCTGATAGCCAGACTTGTTCGCGTGCCCTCACCCTCTTGGTCTCAGCCCAGCAGTGCATGAGGCTGACTCTGACAGTTCTCTAATTGATTTCTCAGATCCCAGATGCAGTGACTGGTTACTACCTGAACCGCGCTGGTTTTGAGGCTTCAGACCCTCGCATGTGAGTAAATTCTGAACAGGTTAGAACCTTGGGTGTTTGTGTGGAGTTTGCTGTCCATGTCTTTATACCAGTTTTGTTTTTTTCTTAGAATTCGGCTCATCTCCCTAGCTGCCCAGAAATTCATCTCAGATATTGCCAACGATGCACTACAGCACTGCAAAATGAAGGGCACAGCCTCTGGCAGCTCCCGAAGCAAGAGCAAGGTGTGAAGGGAGGCTCATTGAATCAGTAATTACCTCCCACAGCAGTGGAGGCTTAAGTATCCTGAAACCCCTTTGGGGAAGCTAAGCCCTAGGGGAGGTAACCAAAAAAAAAAAAAACAAACCAAAGGAAAAACCCTATTCAGGGTCACCCACCTAGTATTGAAATCAGGATTCCTGTGTTCAGCTGGTACTCTTCCCTTTTCCCTCAGGACCGGAAGTACACTCTAACCATGGAGGACTTGACCCCTGCCCTCAGCGAGTATGGCATCAATGTGAAGAAGCCGCACTATTTCACCTGAGCCACCCAACCTATATGTACTTTTCTGTTCCCTTGTCCCCACACCAGCCTGTTTTCATAATAAACTTTATTGTGACAGGCAGGGTTGATCCCTCCCATGCTGGGAGACACCGTGTGGCAAGTGACAAAGCTCTGGGCCCAGCCTCTTTTGGGGCCACAGTGATAGGGATAAGGGCAGGAAGTGGGCCCCATGGCTGGGGTAGTACCATGACTGGAGGCAGGGGGGCAACCAGAGGCCTGCTGCTTTGGGG